>SKCR01008288.1:0-24152 GCA_019454045.1 Zanthoxylum bungeanum | reverse complement strand
CCCAACTTTACCCTTCCAACGTCCGTTTCCCGCGACTTCCACGACATGAAAAGGTAGTGCCTCCTTACGAGGCTCGCATTGGGCACGATATGCAAAAATGCAGTGTCTACAGTATCCTATTTTATTCTTTAACCACTGCGAAAGTGTTTCACATATACAAATTGGACATGCCATGTATCCCTTAGTGCTCCATCCAGATAAGAACCATAAGCTGAAAATCATTAATGGTCCATAATAATGCGTCATGCATCTGAAAATATTATTGAGAAGCTGCATCATTAGTATGGACACCAACATTCATAATGTCTGCAACTCATCGATTATTGGTCTCAAGTAAATATTCATATCTTTACCAGATGAACATGGACTAGGATAAACAATGACATAAACATGGACGGATCTTTCATACATTTCCATGGAGGTAAGTTATATGGAATAATAATTACGGGCCACATGCTATAAAAGTTATACATATTCCCAAATGGATTAAAACCATCGGAGGCGAGACCTAACATGACATTACGGGGGTCCTCAAAGAAACAGAGGTAAATATCATCAAATTCCTTCCACTCGGTTCCATCCGCATGATGTCTGAGTATGCCCTCGCCACCGATCCTCTATTCGTGATGCCACCTCATGTCAGTCGCTGTGTGTCGTGACATGAACAATCTATGTAGCCTGGGCATTAATGGAAAATATCGTAATATCTTATGAGGTATTTTCTTCCCAAGACCACAGACTTTGTATCGACTTTCACTAAAGATCGGACAATATTCAACTAATTCATACTCGGTACGAAATAATACACAGTCATACTTACAATCATCAATGGATTAATACTCTACTCTCATATGAATCAATATTTTCTTTGCCTCGTAATATGACTTAAGCAATTCGCTGCCAACCGGTAACATTTGGCCAAGTAAGTCTAGAATCATATCAATACTTTTATTTGTCATTATATTCATCCATTTAATGTGCAATAGTTTCACAACAAAATTCAAGATCGACATTCCAACACCTTCAAATAATATTTTTTGTGCCTCCTCAAGTAGTTGACTAGATAAATTTTGATATTTTCATCTTGTTGGAGTTGGTTCTTGGAACGAAATCCGAATAATATATAGTACATTATATTTTATTACGTATTAATAAAATAACTACATTTTCATTTCAAACCTTATTAATGGTAATGTCATTATGCATATTAGATGGATATGTATATGCTGAGAATGAAATCAACCTTAGAATAGTCATGTAGTAATATTGGACATTAGGTGGTCCGACATTGGGATAATATTACTATTATAAACTATTCTTAAAGTAAATATTCCTAGTGGTTGGTTTTGGAATACGGTCGAATTCCTATAAACGAGAAGACAAACACATGTCGTATATTGGAATTAGAGTTCCAATGGTTTAATCTGATGTACCATGAGCATGGGAAGCTCGTATAGACATGTGGGTATTTGTTGGAGCGAATACTGAATGACTCACAGGTGATTCCTAATAGTTGGAAGTATACACCACCGTCAATAGGAATCTTCTATAATCGAGTAGCATATGTGATCCTTTGACTATAGGATAACATTGATTTTGTGTGAGATCCTCCACACTTTGATGCCATGTATGTCAGAAATCTTTCATGGTCTGGCCTCTAGATGTTCGTTAGGTGTGGATCAATGCACTCATTAATCAAGTACATATCAAGATAGGATCTGTCGGCATGTATGTATACCATAAGGGGTTTAGGTATATATGTGAGTAAGTCACGATTCTTAAGACTTTGGCGCCAAAGCCGATCACTTAGGGAGGATTGCTTTTATCAGAAATGATTTCAGATTAAGTTGTAAAGAATCGTGGACGTGTCGACATGAGATGTGCGCCTTGGAAATATGACGGTGTATTCTATGTTTCTTAAGCACAACTCGGATAGCCTACGACGGAGGCACCTCGACCCTGGGCACCTCGACCCAACACCGCTGACGAATAGGGACCTCGCCCTGAAATGATGATGTAGTGGGCACCTCGACCCTGGGCACCTCGACCCGGAACTACAACAGACAACAGGGTCACCTCGACCCTGGGCACCTCGACCCAACACCGCTGACAAATAGGGACCTCGCCCTGAAATGATGATGTAGTGGGCACCTCGACCCAAACTGATACCCACATGGGCCTCGCCCTCATGCTGACTTTGATGTGGGCCTCGCCCCCATGCTAATACTTATGTGGAGCCTCGCTCCCAAGCTGATATGGGCCTCGCCCTTGGGACTCATCCCCAAAACTGATAAGATGTGGAGCCTCGCTCCCAATCTGATACTGATATGGAGCCTCGCTCCCAAGCTAATATGGGCCTCGCCTTTGGGACTCATCCCCAAAACTGATAAGATGTGGAGCCTCGCTCCAAAGCTGATATGGGCCTCGCCCCCAAGCTGACGTGACATGGAGCCTCGCTCCTAAGCTGATGTGAATGATTTATTTCAAACTATACTGCCCTCCTCGAGGTAATCCTGATAGCTAAACATATTTTTATCCTCAACGAATGCTTCGTGTTGAAACCAGAGAACCTTCAAAGTACTTGACATACTCAAATCCACTCTTCTGAATGGGTGATCTGAACTAGACTCATAGTGTGTGTGTGCTAAGGCTCTTTCGCAGCTTATTCCTTAAGTAAGCCAACTTGGTGATTTCGTTTCAGAGAATCGAACCAATGGGTCTAACCAACCTGAATGTCTTGATCACATTCTGTGATTACTTCAGCATACTCAACATGATATGATTTTCATCTTTTTTTTTTCTCTTTTCACCTACCCTTTAAGGTAGCATTTCTCCTCATGGTGGTCCTAATACTCGCCCATGGGTAGCTTCACGCTTATCGGTTATAGGTGGTCTATTTTTCTTTTTATTGCAGAGACTTTTCTTTCGTTACTTTCCAACCGTATCATGTATCGTAGCAAAAGCAAATCAGTGTGGACATCCAGGCAAACGGTCATTCACCGACTCACCATCTCTTCAACTAGTCATCTTGTCAACCACTCAGGCTTCCACTGTTTGAGCTCCTGTCGAGTGCTCGTGAGTCCAGCCGAGATCAGTCCTTTCAAAATACCGGAAGAGAGCACGTCTCACACTTATCGTTTCTATGGTTTCTCCCTACAGCAAACAATGTCATCATCGGACATATGTCTATCTATCAAAGATTTTTCTCCGTGGGATTCTTCACTTCAAATGCTGAAAACATGGGCTTCGCCCCCTGGAATCCATTCCTGAAACTGATACTGGCGTGGGCCTCAACCCTGAGATTCTTTCCTGAGATTAATATTGATGTGAGCTTCAACCCTATTCCTGAAACTGAGATTGATTCTGATTCATTTCTGAGACTGATAACACTGTTGTTGTTTCTGGTTGGCTTGCATTTGCCGCTTTCTCTTCTTTCTCTCTTTTTCTTTAAACCTGCAAATACAAAACAACAGAATAAATACGTGGGCATGTAAGTAGCAAGTGTAGAGTAGAGGTACCCCCTTTTCGTGATGGGTTGGATCCTCATTGTTCTCCTCGGCGCTATATGTCCCTGGTCGCCCCTTGATGGTTCCCATCTGTTGAAATCTGTAAAAAACAAAACACAAAACAAGAATGCAAGTTACGTGTATGCATGTATGTATTTCCTATCTCGTTGGGTTAGGTCTCTGCTTGTTCCCTCGGTGACCGCTCAGTCCTCTTTCCCTCAAGCAAAGTACAACTTTATCTCTACATTGATTGGCTCAGCGAACTCATTCCCTTCCAAGTCTGACAGCCTTACTGCTCCATTCCCCATGACCTTCTGCACTACGTAAGGTCCCTCCCAGTTCGGCCTGAATTTCCCTATTGGATCTGTCGTCGACGGTCTCGACTGCTTAAGTACCAAATCACCCTTTCTGATCTTTGTGGGACGTACCTTCTTGTTGAAGGCCCGTGCCAGTCTCTTCTGATATAACTGCGTGTGATGTAAGGCTCTTATCCTTTTCTCGTCCAAAAGTGCTAACTGATCAAATCTCTGTGCGGCCCATTCTGACTCAGGTAACTCTGTTTCTGCTAATACTCTCATAGACTGTATGTCCATTTCCACTGGCAGTACTGCTTCCATCCCGTACACTAAGAGTAAGGTGTTGCACCCGTTGCTGTTCTGACTGACGTTCTGTACCCCCACAAGGCATACGGTAATTTCTCGGCCCATCCCTGCAGTTATCTGTCATTTTGGCTAAAATCATCTTTATAGTCTTGTTGGCTGCCTCAACTGCCCCGTTCGCCTGCGGCCTGTACGGTGATGACTTGTGGTGGCCTACCCTGTACCTCTGTAACATTGCCTTCGTCTCCCCTTGAAATTGAACTCCGTTGTCTGTCACCACATGATGGGCATACCATACCGACAGATGAGGTTCCGAGCTATAAACCTTGCCATCTGCTTTGTTGTAAACATTACGGATGATTCAGCTTCCAACCACTTCGAGAAGTAGTCTACGGCCACTACTATGAAGCGATGCCCATTCGATGCATTGGTCGAATTTCTCCAATCATATCAATTCCCCATGCTGAGAAAGCCCACGGCTCTGACAACCCATGTAACTCTGTATGCGGCAAGTGATTCAAATTACCGTGTGATTGACAGTCATGACAGTGCTTTACCATCTTCGCGCAATCCGTCTCCATGGTTGACCAGTAAAAACCTTGTCTCGCTATCTTGCGGGACAGATTCACCCATTCATGTGCGGACCACATACACATACCCCGGCATGTATTCTTCCATTACATGCTGAGCTTCTTCTCTTCTCAAACACTTCAACTGAATACCGTTTGCTTGCCTTTTGTACAGTTCTCATTTCAAAATCACATACTGGGAAGCTAACTTCTGAATGACTATTCCGTCTTTTCTGCCCGCCCCTTCTGGGAGTTCACACCGCGTTCCAGATACCTCTGAATGTCAAAATACCAAGGTTTGCCGTCGTCGATCTCAACCTCCAGAATTCTCTCTATTTCATAAACAGGTTTATTTGCCGTTACCAGTATCAATGGTCTCATCACCAAATTTTCTGGATTCTCCCATGTCGCTGCAAGTGTAGCCAATGCATCTGCCATCTGGTTCTCTTCTCTCGGTAAGTGTTGAAACTTACACTCTGGGATAACATGTGCCAACATTCTGAGGTGAAAGAGGTAAGGCTTCAGCCGTTCTTCTTTCAATTCCCATTCTCCTCGTATCTGCTGGACCACCAACATAGAATCTCCGTAGACTTCCACACTTCCGGCCTTCAAGGCTATCAATGCCGTCAGACCAAAAGCACATGCTTCATACTCGGCCATGTTATTAGTCACTCTGAATGTCAACCTTTTGGCCAACGGTAAAGTCTCTCCCTCGGGGGTCACTATCACGATCCCAATTCATGCACCTTTGTAATTCACCGCTCCGTCAAAATACATCTTCCATCTCTGGACTGTTATTGCTTGGATCTCTTCATCTGGAAATTCAAACTTATACTGATCCCCATCAACAGGTTGCAATGCCAGAAACTCTGCTACTGCTCGCCCTTTAATCACTTTGGAGGTGAGATACTCAATGTCAAATTCTGTCAGCAATACCAACCATCTGCCCAATTTTCCCACTAGTGAAGGCACCGAATGAAGATATTTCAGAGGATTCTCCTTTGCCACTACCTGGATCTTGTATGACTGGAAATAATGCCGTAGTTTTCTGGAAGCCCATACCACGGCAAGACAGATCTTCTCCACTTCTTGATACCGAGCCTCATACGGGAGCATCTTCTTACTCAGATAGTAAACTGCATGTTCTACCCCTGTATCATCTGCCTGTACCATCATTGCCCCCAGTGCTTCTGATTTTATAGCCAAGTACAATATCAAGGTCTGGCCCGGTCTCGGAGGTTTCAATACAGGAGGCTTTACCAAGTACTCTCTGATCCTGTTGAAGGCGGTCTGGCACTGCTCATTCCATCTCACTGGCTGATCTTTTCTCAACAGTTTGAAAACGGGCTCACATACTGATGTCAACTTGGCAATGAACCGACTGATGTACTGAATTTTTCCCAAGAACGCTCTGACTTCCTTTTCTGTCTTTGGTGCAGGCATCTCTGTGATTGCCTTGATCTTCTCGGAGTCTACCTCTATTCCGCCCATTCCTACTGTATGACCAAGCATTTCCCTGATGTCACCCCAAACACACATTTCTTGGGATTAAGCCGCAGGTTGTATCTATCAACTCTCTGAAGGAACCTTTCCAGTGCTTCAATGTGCCCAACTCTTGTCTCTGATTTTACCATCATGTCATCCACATACACTTCGATTTCTTTGTGCATCAAATCATGGAAAAGTGTAGTGGCCATTCGTTGATAAGTAGCTCCTGCATTCTTGAGTCCAAACGGCATTACCTTGTAGCAGTAAGTGCCCCACTCAGTAACAAATGCAGTCTTGTGTCTGTCTTCCTCAGCCATGAGAACCTGATTGTAACCTGACATTCCATCCGCAAATGAATACATAGCAGATAAAGCTGCACTATCAACCAGGACATCTATATGTGGCAGAGGAAAATCATCTTTCGGACAAGCCTTGTTGAGATCTATGTAGTCTACGCACATCCTGACCTTCCCGTCTTTCTTCGGTACCGGCACTATATTAGCCAACCACTCGGGATACTTTACTACTTCCAGGAACCCCACATCTATCTGTTTCTTAACTTCTTCTCTGACTTTCTCAGCCCATTCTGGTCTTATTCGTCGGAGTTTCTGCTTTACTGGCCTCATATTCGGATATGTCGGTATTGTGTGTTGGGCAATGTTTCTGTCTACTCCAGGCATGTCCTCATAGGACCAAGCAAACACTCTGGCATATCTGACCAACACTTCTTCTAACTTCTCCCTTTCTTCAGGGGTAACTTCACTTGCAATCAGAATTACTTTGGGGTTCTCCAGCGTACCCAGGTTAAATGCAGTAGTTCTGGCAGAACTGATATCAAATATGCTTGATTCATGCGGAGTAAATGGAAATGACTCAGGCAAGTAAGCAAAAGAAATGTCTTTATTGGATAATGCGGAAGTACATTCAAACAAATCAGGAAGGTAAATGTCTTCATCATCTACAGACACTTCTTCCTCTGCAATCAGGTCCTCCTCAGGCTTTTCATCCTCTCCCAGAGTCATGCTCTCCAACTTCATCAATTCTTCTTCCCAAATCTCTGCTTCCACCGATTCTTCAGTCAGTGGCTTCTTACCCAACAAATCCTGGAAGATCTCAAACCCAGGTACCACAATCCCATTAACTTCCACAGGCTCAGGCTCCCCTTGATATCCTGAAGCTTTCACAAAATATTCCATCAGCTTCAGGCCCTTTTTCTTGACCTTCGGCTTTTCTTCATCAGATTTGTACCCCAAACCCTTCCGAGTAGTCTGTCCTCTGAAATCTGGCAAGGTTGAACCTTCACCTGGCTCAAACTTCATTTTTTTCATGATCCTAGCCACCCTAGGATCTACCCATTCCTCAAAAGTAGCTGACACCTGAAACCTCGTGAAGGGTTGTATCTCCAAGGCAGCCACAACGTTATCTACCTCAGCCCGGATAGTAACAACTTCTCCCTCATACGGGAATTTGATCATCTGATGCAAAGTGGAAGGCACACCCCCAAGTTTGTGAAACCAAGGCCTTCCCAATAATAAAGCAAAAGTGGCTGGGATGTCCAGCACTGTGAACTCAACCTCATCTTCAATCGGCCCTATTTTGACCATAGCCACAAGGTACCCTCAACTCCCCTCTTACTGTCATCATAAGCTTTAATAGTCATACTGGAGGGGTCCAGGTCTGTTGCTTTCATGTCCAATCTCGCCAGGATTTTCAGTGGGCACACATTGATGGATGAACCGTCATCCACCATCACACATGAAGTTCTCTTGCCCCTCACCTCGGCCCTGATAAATAGAGGCCTGTTATGATTTCTCCCCTCTGCTGGGAGTTCATCCTCAGAAAAAGATATCTGCAAAGCTTCTTTCTGAACCGACCCAACAAACATTGCGGGGTTGGCATCCTCCGGTACCACAATCTTGCTCAAAGCCTCAACCATAGCCTGTCTATGCTCCCGAGATGCACACAGTAGTTCCCAGATACTCACTTGTGCTATAGTCTTCCTCAATTGCCTCAGCACTATATCCCCTTCAGTATTTTCTGCAGTCTCAACCACTTCTCTGCCATCTGTCAAAGCTTCCTTACCCTTTTCCGTCATATCATTGTAAAAACGACCGCTACGTGTCATTCCCCTTACTTCCTCCTCATCACTGCTAGAGAAATCAAGCCAAAAGTTTTTCTTCTGCTCAGTCTCATCTTCACTAGTACTATCCCAGATTCCTAGGCAAAAGGCTTGAGGGTGAAAGAATTTCAGGACAAGGTCTTCTGGGAGGCCAGAATTGATCATATAGGCTGGTGGTGGTACGGCACGGTAATTGGGTAAGGGGTTTCTGTGTGTGTCAGGATGTTCTGTTTCTGGGTCAGATATTTTCTTGGAGTCTATTAGGTCTTGGATTTCATGGCGGAGTCGGGCGCAATTGTCAGTGTCATGGCCCTTATGTTGGTGAAAGTGACAGTAAAGGCTTAGGTTATAATGTGATGGTAGGGGATTGGGTAATGGTTTGGTTTCTAAGGATTTCAAGAGCCCTTGCCTCTTTAGTTTCTCTAGCACTTTTGACAGAGGTCTTCCCAAGTTGGAAAATCTTCGGTCCCGGATAGCGGCAATCTCAGCAGAAACAGGCTTCGTTCCCGATGTTCCCCCAATGGGCCTCCTGTTCAAACCATAGAATTTTCTATTCTCGGCCTCTTCTTCCTCAATATCCATGACAGTTTCCCTCAACTGTCGAAAGTCCGTAATCATGGAGGTCATCCTCCTCAACTTGCTGTAAATGGAGGGCTTGGTGCCCTTGATGATCATCTTAATCTGGTCCTTCTCCGAGGGCCTAGTTTGCATTTTCAACAGCTGACTTCTCCATCGGTCCACGTACTCCTTAAAACTTTCCTCTAATTTCTGCTTCACATTCTCCAGATCTCGGAGTGACAGATCAATCTCTAGGTCAGTGACATACTGCTTTAGGAAAGCATCAGCCAACTCTCTCCAATCTTCCTTCACTTTCTTCTCCAAACTGTGGTACCACACCACGGGAGCTCCCTCGAGCGACATTCCAAATATTTTCTGCACTTGGCGCTGGGATAAGCCAACAGAACTCATAACTGATACAAACTGCCGGAGATGCACCCTTGGATCCCCATTCCCGTTAAACTTAGTCATATCAGGCATCTTGAACTGTGCTGGCAACTGTTCCTCGAAAGTCAGTGTGTCATAATCCACCAGATCTTCATTCTTACCCCTCATCTTGCGGGTAACTGACTCAACCTGATCCCGAAGTTTCTGTAACTCTGCCTGTGACCCAGATATTCTGCCTGTTGCATACTCTGTCATATCATCATCAAAAGTAGGGATATCATCCCCCATCCCATTCGGAGGCTCCTCATGCCTCACATTCTCAGAATTTCCCCCAGCACGGGGCACAGTCATACTAGCCATAGCAGTAGTCAAGGCTTGCAACTGTTCAGCAATCTTGGCGAGATTGTTCTCTAGCTGATCCATTCGGGATGCCTCGTTACCAGATTCACTCATGGTTATTACTGTCTTCTTGGTGAGTCTTTTCCCTTCCCTAACCCAACAGGTATCTATGATGGCTTTTTTTTTAAAACATAAGGGTTAGCATGATGCATGTATGCGTGAGGTGTATGAGGTACATATGACATACTAAATAAATTAAAACTCTCAAACAAATCGGCTCGTTATTATTTTAGAATCTTTCGGGCTAATTACCATAGGAGTGAACCCATCCCAGTTTAAATGGCCCAATGAGTTCACATCTCATGGCAAAGAGCCCGACTAAATCCAAATAGCAATGTTCCGAACACAATCACAAAGCGGCTCATTAATCGCTTAGAAACCTTTGGCCCAATAGTCATGAAATACGTTCTTGTCCCAGTTTAAATGGCCCAACAAGCCCATATCCCATGACAAGTGGTCCAAATAGATCCAAACGACAATGTTCCCAAACACAAGCATAGAAGAAAGATGATGCAAACATGACATGATAATTTCTACACAATGGCCCATCGACTTTTTAGAAGCTTTGGGCCTAATAGTCATAAGATACGAACTCGCCCCAGTTTAAATGGCCCAACAAGTTCGCATTTCTGATAAAAGGTCCAACTGCCTCCAAATGGAAATGGCCCATAAGCACATACTCAAGGAAATAATTGTTACTTTAGCCAACCCGGTCTATGGGTGGTTTAGCAAGAGTATAGACAAAGGCTCTCACCGGCGAAGGATGGCTCACAACTAGGTCTCCCCACTCAAGGGTTCGAGCGACCAAGTGAGCACACCCTTTTTTATACACTAAGGTACGTGCCAATGAGCTATGGTGTGTGACGGACTGTCAAATGGATTTCTCGTTGTAGATTCCCCAGAGGGAAGGTGGAGCGAGGCTCACTTAAATACCCAAGCCCCTTAGGCTCTTATCGCTTGGTGTCAGGAATAAACAACGAGTCCTCCAAATTAGTCCATAATATTACAATAGGCTACGAGTAGATGGCCATCTAGGTGCCTTCACAGCTTTTCCTTCTAGAAAGGTAGTGAGTGAAGGAAGACACCCAACCATTACCTAGCCTCAAAAATGCCTTTGATTAAACCCTTACTTTTATCCACTATAGACACGGTCAATTAAAACATAAATCCAAACAATACAAGACAATATTTTCGGGGCCGATTCTATATCCCCAGTGGAGTCGCCAGACTGTAGACAACAGAAACTGGACGATGCATGTTGTTCTAGGCTCGCGGTACTAGTTGGGAGTACGGAGTAGCCACGGGGACTAAACCGGAGAATAATGGAGTCGCCACCCGGTGTGAACCGGGAAAATGAGATTTAAGGCCGAACTCATCCTTCGCAAGGGAAAACCTCAAATCGTTGGGTTCGGAAGGGTCCCTTACTTATGTCACTTGTAATGAAAGGATTCACGTAATAATTTAATCATGCTTGAGTAACACTCATTTCCAAGGGTATCATGCTTCTAAATTCACATGCACAACAATAAAACTTACACTTAAATTTCCATACACAAATCCCAAGTCTAAGTTTACATTTAGCATATTTTCATATTTGCATGCAACCTATTCGCATATAATCTATGTCTGAATCCAAGCATGAAGACAAATTAACATTCCAAAAGCATACAACTTCACAAAAGCATAAACAAAGAACATTCTTACAAACATGCATACTAAGAATGGGTGTTCAAGTGCACAACAGAAATAAATAACTAAAAAAGTAATACAAATGCATAAAGTTCAAGGAGATAACTATATGTTAAGATAGACATGTTATGATGTGGTGCAGGAAGACCGTAAGCGTTCGCGTTGCGTTTGTAAACGCGTTCGAACGGTAAAGACAGAAGGTTCTCGTTCGTATGGCGTCCGAAACGCGTTCGAACAGAACTGAGACAGAAGGTTCTCATTCGTATGGCGTCCGAAAACGCGTTCGAACAGAATGAGACCTGATGCTACAGACGTGTGCATGTTCGAATAGCGTTTGATAATGCGTTCGAACGGTAGAGACATAAGGTTCTCGTCTGTGATGCTTTCGATGACGCGTTCGAACGGGAACTGGCAGATTACATATATTCATACAGTTTTGGATGCGTCATTCAAACAAGATCATCACAACGACACATTTAATCACATTGATCCTTAAATCATGCATAAAGATTAACATACTGAACAATTAAATCATGCTCAATCACAACCAACTAGTCATGCACAAAGCTATAACATGTTAAACATCCTAATCATGCATAAGAAAAATAAATAACACACTAATCTAAATCATACTCAAACACAAGTTTAGATGAAACGAAATACGTGTGTCTTTCAAGTGGTACGTGGCATTGTATCCCGAGTACAAACCGCATTACCGTCCATTCGGATTCGGTTACAGAATTTATGTCCGAGTTTCCATCCGATATACCACAAGAAATAACACATATTCCGTCCATCCGGAATCACATCACGTAATTAACATGCTAAACTAATTCATACATACTTAAATATCATGCTTCTAAATTATTAATTCATGCGAAGAGGATAAGTATCATATGCCCTCAGGTCTAACCTTTTTTTTTGCGTCGTCTTTTGGAAGCACGTTCCACGGCCGTCGGAAGGGTTGATGTTCCGCAACTTTTCTGGTTCGCTGGTTCCCCTTTTCCTTGGTTATCCCGCTGATTTGCTCACTGTTTTCCCTCTACTTTGCTGTTGTGTTGCTGCTGTCTTTTTGGCTTGAGAGGAGAGGACTTTGTGTGCTTTTCAAGTGCTAAGTGTTGCTGCCTATGTGCTCCCTATCTCCTAGATATATCCTCTTACGTGCTAGCCCCTTTTTTGGTTGGTTTTAGGCTTCTTTTATAGGCAAAGGTGGAGAGTCTTTGGTGGCTCACAACATGCTTGATTTAAGGAGATTCCTCTTAGTGGAGAATTTGGTGGAGAGTGTTTAATGGGAAGTGAGTTGGCTTGTGCTTGCTTTGTCATTTTTGGGTGGCCTTGGGCATGAATGTGGCTTGCAAAGGGTGATGGGTGTGAATGTGGCTTAGGTGGACTTTGTTGCTTTGTGCTTGTTCCTTGTTATTCAAGTGGGAGGGGTTGGTATATGATATGAGTTTCATTGTTTGTTTGCAATGAGTGAGGGAGATAATGGAGGATGGCATGGGCGTAAAGGAGGGTGGTATATGGTGCGTTTAGGGGTTTGGCTTTTTGGTTTGTAGGGCACGTGAATGATGGAAGGAAAAGATGATGTGGGGCATGGTGTGTATTTGTTTTGTCATTTGGGGAGGCTTTGGGCGTGGGTTTGTGTTGGGCATGAGTTTGGTTCTTTTTGGTGGGCTTGGGTATTTGGGCTTGGCTTATGGATTCTTGGCCCGAGCATAAGCAGAGATCCAACGAGCAAATCGAAGCTAGATAACCAAGTTAAATCCTACAATAATTCCAATTCCCAACTTTACCCTTCCAACGTCCGTTTCCCGCGACTTCCACGACATGAAAAGGTAGTGCCTCCTTACGAGGCTCGTCATTGGGCACGATATGCAAAAATGCAGTGTCTACAGTATCTTATTTTATTCTTTAACCACTGCGAAAGTGTTTCACATGTACAAATTGGACATGCCATGTATCCCTTAGTGCTCCATCCAGATAATGAACCATAAGCTGAAAAATCATTAATGGTCCATAATAATGCTTCATGCATCTGAAAATATTATTGAGAAGCTGCATCATTAGTATGGACACCAACATTTCATAATGTCTGCAACTCATCGATTAATGGTCTCAAGTAAATATTCATATCTTTACCAGATGAACATGGACTAGGGATAAACAATGACATAAACATGGACGGATCTTTCATACATTTCCATGGAGGTAAGTTATATGGAATAATAATTACGGGCCACATGCTATAAAAGTTATACATATTCCCAAATGGATTAAAACCATCGGAGGCGAGGCCTAACATGACATTACGGGGGTCCTCAAAGAAACAGAGGTAAATATCATCAAATTCCTTCCACTCGGTTCCATCCGCATGATGTCTGAGTATGCCCTCGGCACCGATCCTCTTTTCGTGATGCCACCTCATGTCAGTCGCTGTGTGTCGTGACATGAACAATCTCTGCAGCCTGGGCATTAATGGAAAATATCGTAATATCTTATGAGACACTTTCTTCCCAAGACCACGGACTTTGTATCGACTTTCACTACAGATCGGACAATATTCAACTAATTCATACTCGGTACGAAATAATATACAGTCATACTTACAATCATCAATGGATTCATACTCCACTCTCATATCAATCAATATTTTCTTTGCCTCGTAATATGACTTAAGCAATTCGCTGCCAACCGATAACATTTGGCCAAGTAAGTCTAGAATCATATCAATACTTTTATTGGTCATTATGTTCATCCCTTTAATGTGCAATAGTTTCACAAAAAAATTCAAGATCGACATTCCAACACCTTCAAATGATATTTTTTGTGCCTCCTCAAGTAGTTGACTAGATAAATTTTGATATTTTCATCTTGTTGGAGTTGGTTCTTGGAAATCCAATCCGAATAATATATAGTACATTATATTTTATTACTTATTAATAAAATAGCTACATTTCATTTCAAACCTTATTAATGGTATGTCATTATGCATATTAGATGGGTATGTCTATACTGAGAATGAAATCAACCTTAGAATAGTCATGTAGTAATATTAGACATTAGGTGGTCCGACATTGAGATAATATTACTATTATAAACTATTCTTAAAGTAAATATTACTAGTGGTTGGTTTTGGAATACGATCGAATTCCTATAAACGAGAAGATAAGCACATGTCGTATATTGGAATTAGAGTTCCAATGGTTTAACCTGATGTACCATGAGCATGGGAAGCTCGTAGAGACATGTGGGTACTTGTTGGAGCGAATACTGAATGACTCACAGGTGATTCCTAATAGTTGGAAGTATACACCACCGTCAATAGGAATCTTCTATAACCGAGTAGCATATATGATCCTTTGACTATATGATAACATTGATTTTGTGTGAGATCCTCCATACTTTGATGCCATGTATGTCAGAAATCTTTCAAGGTCTAGCCTCTAGATGTTCGTTGGGTGTGGATCGATGCACCCATTAATCAAGTGCATATCAAGATAGGATCTATCGGCATGTATGTGTACCATAAGGGGTTTAGGTATATATGTGAGTAAGTCTCGATTCTTAATACTTTGTCGCAAAGCCGATCACTTATGGAGGATTGCTTTTATCAGAAATGATTTCAGATTAAGTTGTAAAGAATCGTGGACGTGTCGACATGAGATGTGCGCCTTGGAAATATGACGGTGTATTCTATGTTTCTTAAGCACAACTCGGATAGCCTACGACGGAGGGATTGTTAAACATTTGTGATGACCTCGACTTGTATAGTTCAGAAAGGTCGTTCGTTTTCTCACGAATTCGGAGGTGGCCGAATTACGTACATATTAGCTAGGCTTATATGACGAACGTGTCGAAACTTAGAGAGTTCCATAATATGAAGTATACTCGTTGAGCACTTGGGTAGCCGATTAATTTTGATAAAAGATAATATTCGATATTATAATTATCAACTAAGATAATCAAGTGTTATTGGATAACATTGATTATTTACTTTGACCTAATGGATTAGTTCAAGATTTACATAAGGGCTTAATTATAAATTCATAAATATTTCTACCATTTGAGGATATTTTGATAATTACAAATATGTAATTATAGGTGTATTTGGCTTGATTTAATTGGATTAAATCAAAGTGACAAACATTGAACTAATCTATTTGCTAATCTTTGTCTTGATTTAATTGGATTGAATCAAAGTGGCAAACAAATGTGATTAGTCATACCTAATTATACATATTTGGACAAATTGGATTAAGCCCACCTAAAAATTGATTAAAACTTTTATTAATTAAAAATTACCTAAGTTTTTCTATAAATAGCAAGCTTGAGGAATGTTTTAATTAAGTTAAAGAAAAACTAAATGAGCTTGAGAATGTTAATCTTGAGAAAACTATTACAAGTAAGAGTTAGAGAAAATTAGCCTAAGTTAGAGAAGTGTTTAGAGATATTTTGGAAGATCTCTATAACATTTCATCTATGATAAAATATTATTGGATCTTGGAGTGAAGCTTGCTTGCCTTGGAATCAAGATTGGATCTTAGAGTCAAGCTTGTTAAACCTTTGAAGTTCTCCAACAATTTCAATAAGGAGAATGAGATTAGATCTTTGCATCAAGCTTATTATGTAATGTTTGATCTTCTCCTAAGCTATGTTCTTCATTAGTGAGACATATAGTGATGAATTATGTATTGGATACATAATTACAAGCTTAAAGTTGAAATTAGGCTAATGAATTGTGTTAGGATACTTTGGAAGTATAAACACAATATGCTTGTAATTGGGTCCAAGATGTTCATATTGGACATGGAACAATTAATAAGAGTTTGGAATTCTAGATTAAAGCTCAGAGTTATGACTATCATTCTAGAACCATTTGACCACCTTTGGGTGAACTAGAATTGTTCATAAGACATTTCATAGTAGGATTCTAAATTGGTTTGTGTTTAGATTCAACAAATGCATATATATTTTTAGAATACATGTACATTAGTTGTATAACATGTGTTGATGGTGGTTATGATGCTAAAATTGAATTTTAGGTGTATTTGAAGTATTAGGAGAAAATTGGAAGTGTTTAATATTGGTTTGAAGTTAAAAATTGCTCACTGTCTAGGGCATCGTCGCGACTCTCTCCCTCCGACGTCGCGACACTGAGCATAAGACCTAAGAGCGTCATGACGCTCACTCTTCCGCGTCGCAAAGCCGAGACGTTAAGCTCTCATATTTTCTCTCGTACTTTGGAGCATCTCGACGCCCAAGCTCTTGTGTCGCGACAGAGCTGATACATACTGGAATTTCATTTTCTCCATTTCGGAGTTTTTGGACTCCGTTTTGGTCCCTTTTTTTTTCCACGGACTCAAAACGGAATGTAGTTTATTTTCAAATACACCCATGCTAGATATCCACGGGTTAGACCCACTTCAGCTGTGTGGGGCATGTTCCACATCTGCCCCAATACATCTAAAATCGGTATGTCACCGCCAATACTATGACCGAATTGTGGACCTTGTAAGTCACGCAAAGCATTAGTTATCTCATATTTTGTAGGTTGATTGTAACTACTACTCCCTTCACCAAAATCAAAAAATTGTGATTGAGAATTATATTGTCCACCATAATAAATCCACGTACGATAACTTGGTGATATTCCCGACATGTATAAATGATTCTCAACTTCATCCAACTGTTTCCTTTTCCTATTAAAACAATTTGTACATGGATACCGAACATGACCTTCTGCATCAATGTGTTGCATTGTCGATTCCATGAACTCATAAACTCCATTACGGTATTCAACACTCAATCTATCTATCGAAGTCATCCAATTCTATCCATTTCAGCCAAATATCTACATATAAAAATATAATTATTTGACATTATATTAAACTCATCGACATCACCAATTCATTAATTATTTATTTAAGCATATACATATTTAGTTAATTAATTAATTAATTACAAAACAAACTATTCTTACATATATGCATCATAATCAACTAACAACAAATTAACTAACTAACACAATGTATAAATAAAGATTTAAAAAAAATTATAACCTTAATTTTTTAATAATAAAGATATAAAAATATAATTATCACACATTATTTTTATTTTTATAATTATTAGATATTATAAATAATTCTATATTTATTTTTATATAATAAAAATTATAAAATTAGAATTATTAAACATTATATTACACTCATCAACATCACCAATTAATTACTTAATTATTTAAGCATACACATAAGTAATTAATTAATTAATAACAAAATAAACTAATTTTACTCACATATATGCATCATAATAAATTAACAACAAATTAACTAACTAACACAATGTATATAATAAAGATAATTATAAAAAATTAAAACCCTAATTTTTTAGAAAGATTAAACTTAAATTAATTAAGTGAGAATGATTCAAATATAAGGAAAAATAAAGAGAGATGGAATAAAAATTTCCTTGTGAAAAATTAGAGTTTTGTTGAAACTTTGTAGGAAAATTGTAAGTAGAACTTGCAGATGAGAGAAAGAGTAGAGGGGGAAGAAGTGTTGCTGCTTATGGGATTTTAATAACCTTTTAGCGTCGCATTAACATTATTCGACGCTAAATATTAAGCTTTTAGCTTAAATTTTCAACGCTAAAAATAACAGGATTGTCGGTGGAGTTGTCAGAAACCTTTAGCGTCGATAATATTTTCGACGCTAAAGGTACGATTTTTACTGTCGATATTTTAATTCGACACCAAATATTAAACTTTTAGCGTCGAATATACGTTTCGACGCTAAAGGTAAAGAGGTTGTCGGTGATGTTGTCATAAACCTTCAGTGTCGAAACTGATATTGACGCAAAAGGTATGACTTTTAGCATCGATTTTATAATTCGACGCGAAAAGTTTAGCCTTTTGCATTGAATTGTAATTTTGACGTGAAAATTGTTGACCCTTTAACGCCAAACAAATTTTACGACGCTAAAAATGTAAACTTTTGTATCGAATTATAAAATCGATGCTAAATTATTTATTAGCGTCGAAAAAATTTTCGACGCTAAAAGTCGATTTTCTTGTAGTGTATGTAGTGTATTTTTTTAATCCTAAATTTAAGAAGTGGGATTACCATAAATTTACATATGATATTAATAAAATGCATTATTGAAAATTAAAATATCATCTCACTCCATGAATTTTTAGATCCATGGAAAACACTCAAATTAATTTAGACATGGAGTGTGAATGTTATTGTTATTTCACTATATACTTTAACTTATTATAACATCATATCAAATATTTGTTTGGTAGCGTAATGTTGTGGCTTAAAAGTTACAATTTTTGTGAATGAAAGTTCTAACTGTGAAATAAGATGTGATAATATTTGATAAATATAACCTTAAATAAGGGAGAAAGACACTTTCAACATTCTAAGTGTAACGACCGGTAATTTTTACTACTGTTGTATTGTAGAACTGTTACATCACGGAGCAAGTGTTACGTAATATAAATTATGTCCGAGTATATACATATATATTTATACATTCATGGAACGACTTTGGAGATAGACGGTAAATTTTTCGAAACTTCGATGCGAAATTCTACAATGTTTCATTACGGACAGCACATGGTATTTAGGCCATAACTTTCTCATACGAACTCCAATTTTATGAATTTTATATCGTCAGAAATCTGAGATCGAGATCTACAACTTTTGAATTGAATAGTTTTCCAAATTCAAACCAGAAATAGGCTAAAAATGTAGGTCAACAATTTAGATGAATAGTAACTGAGGGCATTCTAGTAAAATCCATAAACTTCTACACTCTTCTTTTTTTTTAAGGCCAACTATAAAGGGGGTGCGCTATTCATAAATTCACAAATTTGGAAACAAAAGAAGAAGGAAACGTGAGAAGAAGAGGGGGAAGAAGAAGAAGAAGAATGGAAGAAAAAGAAGAAAAAGAAAAAGGAAAAGAAGAAAGAGAGAAGAAGGGAGAAGCAAGAGGTATGACATCCATGAAACCTTAAAAGAGGAAGAAAACAACAAGGAAATGAGGTAAGAGCCTTTGACCCAAATTTTGGATTATGGATTTTTGATGATAAAATACTAGATGGATGATAAAAGCATGTTAGAAATTGCTTTTAGTAGCATAACACGTGTCGGAATTGATTGAAACCCTTAAGTTTTAGTTAGTTAGGAATATGAGATTAAAGTTTTAAAATGGGTTTAATCATATAGAGTATATGAGATAGATTGGAAGTTGATTTTTGTTGAGATGATGATTTAGTTTCTGTAGAATCGAGGGTAATATGATGTATTGAGCATTGGTTTTTAGTATGGGAATGTTAGGGTTGTGCATTTGGGTGAATTGAAGTTGAAGAAGAAAAACAGAATCGTGGGAACTGCTTCGCATCGTGACACCGAAGGGTTTTGCGTCGCGACGCGAAAGAGTAAAATTTGGGCACGTCTGGTTGATGCGCGTCACGACGCGCCCTGACCTGCATCGCGACGCTAGTTCAAAATGTTGCCCGAATCAGTTTTAAGTCATCCTTGTTCCAATCTAGCATGTAGAGGCCGCCTTATAGGTCTCGAATTAGTTCGTACACATACTTTACATCAAGACACAAACATGATAGCCTTGTAGATAAAACATATCGTTGTATTAATAAGCTTAGCTAACTTTCGAAGCTCATTTTACTACGAACATACTAATCGAGTTTCCAATCGTAGATTATTCACAGGAATCACAATCTTCTTCGATGAGGGAATTCAGTGCCTGCCAAATTCCAAATATAGTGAGTGGACCATTTTTCTCAGAATTGATTTTATTTAACAGTTTTTTGAATTCAGACTTATTTTTCAAAAGCATATAGGGCGTTAGACCGAATTTTATTACAAATATTTTTAGATTCAGTGATGATTCAGAAATATTATTTTCAGCATGAGTTTTGAGTTATAAATGTTTTCAAACATGAGATTTGTGTTTTCGGGGCATGGGGAAAAACCCACCCCAGTATGTAACTTGATACAGTGTAGAATTGACGGACAGAGAACATGTGGACGTGTAGAGGACTGGGGGGATAGCGATGCATAACGCCCCCAGATCCTAGTTCAGGGCTAATGGGATGGCGATATGTAACGCCCCTAGACCCTAGTTTCAGGGTCAGGTAGTAGCATGGATTAGCACTACCGGTTCTAGTTTAGTGGCCTGGGGGACGACGATACTTAAGGCCCCAAGACCACCAGTTTCAGGGACATTAGTGGCATGTTTTGGGGGAAGGTGATACGTAACGCCTCAAAGTCATGGATTTACACTTTTAGCTCTAGATAGGCGTATGTAGGGACGGCGATATGTTACGCCCCCATACGTCAAGGTTTTCAGACACAGATCAGTTTATAGTTATTAGATTTTCAGAAACAGTTTTCAGAAACCAGATTTTTGAAATAGTTTTCAGAAACCAGAGCTTTAAAAATAGTTTTCAAAAAAATAAGTTTTGTAAAAGAGATTTCAGATGAAGATTTCAGAAAAGAGTTTTCATATAAAGATATTTCTGGAACTTTGGTTTTAGAAACAAAAGCTTTTATATTAGTTTTTCAGTTTATCGTCCACTCACTTAGATCGTACGACGATCTAACCCCCCCACTCCCAGTTTTCTATGGTTACAGGTAATCGCGGAGGAAAAGCTCGGGAAGACAGATACTGATGCAGTCACTAGGGTTTGGAGTCCACCAGTATAAGTCAGATAGAGTGTGAGTCAGTCAGAATCAATTAAAAGTTATGTATTAGTCTTTGTCTTTGAGGCGATCATTGTAAAGAATGTTTTTGCGTTTTCTCAGACGTTGAGATTGTGTGTATTGACTTTGAGTTTGGACTACGTGTTAGTGTTCCTAGGACATGCCAATGATCTCTAAGTCATGATTACATGTGAATAATCAAAGAAGTTTTGGAAATACTTACAATGATCGGATGTTGAGATTTCAAAAATCTTTTCGTTTCGGAAGCTTCAAGCTTTGTGTTTGTGTTCCAAACTCAAGGAATTGGTTTCCCTATCACCTTGATTCACTCTTTGAAGTGCTAGCTCACTAGAATTTTTGCAACAAAAACTCAAATGGGAGAAGGAAGCTCTCGGCAAAGACAAAGAGAGAAGAGTGAAAAAATGAAATGTTGTGAATAGTAACACACCACACTTCCAAAGTTGACTTGTTAATTTATATTAAGTTTGTGTGTTGAATTGGTTTGAGTGTTTTACAAGTAAAGCAAGCCTTACGTTCAATAAATCAAATCCATAAATTAAGCCCAACCACTTCCATCACATGTCCAACAAGTTGATGTAAGTGAAGTGGGTCCCACCACTTTTAAATTCCAAATTTAAGTCGGCTAACTCAACACGCAACTTCGCTCGAGCCCGGGTTCGTTTAATTCCGAACTAAACGAATTTACCGTTGCGACATAATTAAATCTAATTTAATTAAATAATTATGCGTCGCAAAATAATTATGAAAGTCGCTTACAAATTAATTCTAAATTAATTCGTTTACCCGAATTAAAATCTAATTTTAATTCCGCATTGAAATCTTATTTCAACTAATATATCCAATATATTATTTAATCGATTCATTCCAAATTAATCGCTCTCTCTTCTATTCGAATATTATCCCAGATAAATTTCTTGCCGTAAATAATCCTAGATTAATTTTCTCTCTCTCTCTCTAATAATTAATCCCAGATTAATTTTGTTCGAGTTAAATATCATTGGTGAATCTTTGGGAAGCGACCCATGAGATCCATGGATATATTGGTAGTAAATACGGTCATCGGACTATCCGAATATGTGCGTACCTCGTACCACATTCTTACCGATTTACAAGACATGGTTGGGTTCTAGTAAAACACCGTGCCTACCCAATTCTCCAGAAATATTATTTTAAGGAATACATAATCTTTATCAGGCGTAATATACTTGGTATTGCGTATTACGATCCAGTATCAGATGTCACATGCTAGGCCTGGGGCAGGAATTGTGTCTGCCTCGAACGAAGCATATATCGGATCACTAGCAACTAGTCTCTGTAATCGGATAATTATGACCTAGTCATACTATCCCGATAGCTGCAGCATTTAAGAGTACCAGTTGACTGAAGTGATACTTCCATCTTGACATCACACCCAACACACTACGATTCTCAGTATACCCAAAAGAGACGTACACAGAACCTGTTAAAGCCCCGGACGACCAAAACCAAAGCGTACTGATTGTTGCAAGTATTAGCGATGCAAGTCTTAGGTTAAGACCAAATACACCTACCCTTATTCGGATTCCCATAGACACATAGTCATACTACCAATGGGATTCTGAGTTGTCTATCTAGAGCGAAGCTGTTCCCGGTCCAACGGCTAACAGAACCTCCTATCACACTTGCATAAGTATCCAATACTTAAATATATGAGAACTATACCGTTAAGCTTCCATAACGCGCACAAGTGTAATACTAGTCTATTCCGCATTATCGATGTCCAGTCTCGATAATACTACGACTAGGGATATTTAATGATTAAACCTTTCGTGGATTAATATTGTCTCATATCTTATTAATCTGGAACTAATCATAAGGACTTTTATCATTTATATATCCAGGTAATCCAATTACAAAATGATAAAAGAGCAATTTCCTTTGTCACATAGTTAATTTTGTACAAGAACACCATGTCCTTTACAAAATAGTGATGCTATGGGTCATAATTGTCTAACAATCTCCCACTTGGCCTATAATCAATCACTGAAGTGTCCAACACTTGAACTAAGTACTGGTCGCTCATGTTTATGCTGAGATATCTCTTTCACTAGCGGATATGCAAGGTTATCATCTAAAATGATCTTTTTATCTTGACATTGCCACGATGTATGATCTCACGGATCAGATGAAGCGGTCGAAGTACATGCTTGGATCATTAATGAGACCGTAATTCCTTAGCCTGCGTTGTAGCCTAGCTCAGCTGCTAACAGAACTACTCCTAATCCAATTAGGAATTTTATAGATCCAAAATGCTTCTCTTGCTGCCTCAGCCGCAACAATATATTCCGCTTTTGTTGTTGAACCGGCAGCAATATCTTGCATGGAAGATTTCCAGCTCACTGTTTTGTTGTTCAACCAAAATATGTACCCTTATTGCGACTTACAGTCGTCTTCATTGGTTTGGAAACTTGCGTCGGTGAACCTAGTCACTTCAAGTTCTCTTTCTCCATATATTAAGAATGCATCCTTAGTTCGTCTAAGATACTTAAGGATGTTCTTTACATCAATCCAGTGACCATCACCTGGATCGGCCTGATTGTGACTCCATATGCTCAAAGTATATGAGACACCAGGTCGCGTACATATTTTTCAATGTACGAGTTCTCAGAGAGTGCCAACAACTTTTAGATCTATCCCAATAGATCTTTATTCCTAGAATAAAGGTTGCCTCTCCCAAGTATTCCATGGAGAATTTTAATGAAAGCCAAGCTTTCACCGATTGTTAACATGGGAATGTTATTTCCAAAAAACAATACATCATCAACATATAGGACAATCATTGTCAGTAAGCTCCCACTAACCTTCTTATATACACAAGAATCATCTTCGTTTTTGAATGAAACCATATACCATTATGATCTCATTAAAACGTTGGTTCCAAGAACACAATGTTTGCTTCAATTCATAAATGGATCGATTTAACTTGCAAACCTTATTTGAATGGTATGGTACGATAAAACTGTCAGGTTATTTTATGTAAACATCCTCCAAAAGGTTTCCGTTAAGGTAAGTGGTTTTGACGTTCAGCTGCTATATTTCATAAACGAAAT
>SKCR01008287.1:0-24304 GCA_019454045.1 Zanthoxylum bungeanum | reverse complement strand
TCAATATTACATTCCCAAATAAGCCTTGAATATATATAGAAGGGATTAAATACTAAAATAGCTAACCTTAACACTATATTAACCCCGTATAAACACACTTTGTGTGTTATTTTTAGACACCCATATATACCCCCACGAATTTCCTTAAAACCGACTATCTTGTAAAAATGTGATTGTCCTTGTAAAAAAAAATAGGACTTTCTTACATAAAATATTATCGTCTCTGTAATTATGACTATCCTTAAAAAATATATATATTTCTTTACAAAAAAATGACTATCTTTACAAAAATATGATTGTATTTACAAATAAAGTCCAACCATTATACACATATATATGTATATATTCACTGTTCAAAAAATTACATTTTTAAAAAATAATGTTTTAATAAAGATAGGTAAAATTTGAATAAAATCAGCTAAGATTAATGTTTGAACTAACTAGAAGAATTTAAAAATATCAGCAATTAAAGAACTAATTAAGTACTTGTCTTAAATTAGAATAACTCATGGACTTTTTTTGTTATAATTTTCTATTTAAATGAGCCCCTAGATTTAATTTTTGTTTCTATCACTACTGTAACTGTTAGTATAATTTTGTCATAATCTTTAAGAAGAATGAAATAATTATCCCTTGAAAAATTTTATTCGCCTGTTTATTCCATTAAAAACTTGGAAAATATACTCATGATGAAGAGTAATTTTTATTACCAGTGAATATTAATTAAGATATTATGAAAATTATGATAATGAGTTTATATTCTTGTATCTTATTGTAATTAAAAAAAAAAAAAAAGAATTCAACACAAAATCATCATAAATCTCTGGTCCTTGATCAATTTTGACGTTATTATACTTTATCTGCTATCGTTGTTCACCGATTTCTTAAAAAATATATATATACACATGCTCACACATACTAAGGCCACTCTCAATAAAATTTCTGGGTCTGATCCTAGTGATACATGAGGAATTTACGAAACTGACATAATCTATCCAGCTCTATTAATGCCGGTGAAAACTGACATCCTCATTTGAAAGAAGGTTACCATAATACACGAAAATCAGTGAAACCCAAACTCCGGATCGGAACGGAACACAATACTAATAACCCAAACAAAATAAAAAAACAATCCTAAAAAACTATATCCGGCCACCTGTTCGGTTTGGTTCCTAGTATCTGGCTTGTGGAACCGGAATTGGATCAAATAATTTTGGTTCGGTTATGGTTCCGCAAGAATATGGAATTGAGAACTAGACCAGACAGTCCAGCTTCAGTTTTAGTTTTTTTAATTAATTTAAAAATTGAATTTTCATTTTTTTAAAAAAAATAAAAATAAAAATGAGATTTTGAAATTTATTAATTTGAATTTATATTACATTAAATTAAAAATAAAAATAAAAGAGCTTGAACTTAAATTTTTAAAAACTTATGTTGCTTACGTATCCTCTTTGGGTGAGAGGAATCAAAGATCACATAATTCCATTACATTTTTAGATAGTTCTTTATTACAATTATTTACTCATCATCATTATTTGCGTCTGTTGTTAATCCTTCAGCTCCCATTTGTTTGTACTTGCAAATGTATTGTCGAACAAGTCTTCAAAGTCATCGGGGGCATCTTCTTGTTACCTCAGATCAGCTCGGGTCTAATTATCCACACATGTTGTTGCTTCTAAAGTGCTTGGATGTAATGAAGACTGTCTCGCTTCCAAAATATTGTCTCATAAGATGAAGGTTTGTTCAACCGCAATAGTGGAAACATGTGCTGTCAGCACATCTTTAGCAATAATTAATAAAATATGATAGATATTTTTATGTCGGTTCCACCAGTCAAGCACCTGAAAATTTTTACTTACTAAACTTTCAAGAGGAAATTCAAAATTTGTTGATAAATAATTATCTAATTCCGGGTTGTTAGTCATGGTTTCCCTCTATTTTTTATTTCATTGTAGTAACCTACGGTCACTTATGCTAAATCTTGCATGTATTACAGGTTCGCTACTAGATTTTATATGTACTGACATAATTATTAAATAAATCTATTAATTCATTTTTTATTTCATCTATCTATTATTTTTCTAACAATAATTTCACCATCTATTTCTAAAAATTCATAGTAAGTTTGTAAGCCACTATTCAAACCTTCTATTTTAAATTTAGGATAAAAAGTTGTGGCAATAAGATAAAGCAATGGATTGTCTTTAAAATAAATTAACTGTTTTCTCTTCATAACAGTAATAACTTCAAATAAAACAATATCATTAACATTTGAACTGTCAGCATGCTCATATAGAGTACAATCAATATTCAATCAACAATAAATAAATTTGTTATAAGATAATAAACTCCACTAAAAATATTTGCTGCATCATTAAAAATTTTTAAATTTCTAAATTTTTTCATAAATATCTCATTGACTAGACAAAGTGTTATATGTTGAACATGTTGGGAAAAAAACTACATAATACTTCTTTGTATTGAAAAGCTTGAGTTAAAAGAAAATAAGTTGAATTCTAACGAGTTGAAACATCTCGTGAAAATTTTACCATTTTAACACCATTTAATTTACAAAACTTAGCTCATTCTTTCCTAAAATTGGAATATGACCAAATACAATTAAGTACAATCTTAATAGGATTAATGCGATGTTCTAAATAAGTCAGACCATCTTAAACACATAAATTAAAACATGGCATGTGCAACAAATATGAAAAAATCGAATCCCCAAATTTAGTTCACATATTTCTTTTAAATCTATAATTGACGCAGTATTTGCAGATGCATTGTCAAAACCAATTGTTAAAGTTTTACCTAATAAACTATATTCATCAAAAATTACTTTAATTATTGTATAAAAAAATTTGTGCAGTATATTGCTCATTAAAAACTCTAAATGTAATAAGTCATTTTTGCATGTTCCATGATGTATCAATACAATGACAAGTCACACTCATGTATGAGTGTGTTTGCCAATGATCACTCCAAATATCAGAACAGAAAGACGATTATATTTAAATATTTCATTTAAAATAATTTTACGATCTTTGTATAATTTAAAATTTTGTCATTTTGTTGTATTTCTAGGCATTTTGCACACAGAATGATTTAAAGTATTTCGAATATAATTAGTAAAAAAAAAAATTTCACCAAAACTTAAAGAAATATGTCTCATACAAGTAAATTTAGTAAATTCTTCTATATTTTTAGTATCAGAATATTTAAATAAATCTAAAGAACTTGTACCTCTATTAGATGAAGCATGTCTGCCCATTTGAGTTTGTGTTGTATCAAGTCTAATTTCAGTGATATGATGCATATCCAAGTGCTTGTTCATATTGTCATAGTCGTCAGAAAATTTATAACATACACCACAATAGTTGCATATTGCTCTTGAACCTTCATTTTCAGTCCCAACTAAATGAAAATGAATTTTGAAAATATCGGAAGATCGAGAATTAACTTCTCTTTTCTATGTATCGATACTTTGGCCGCTCTCTTGGGTTGTTACATTGGACATGGTGCTATAAGATGAGCTTTTCATTTTTTTTATTAATATTGAAGAATCGTAAAATTAAATCAATTGGAGAAATTGAATATGAGAGAATTGAGAATAAGAGAATTAAAGAAATTGAGAGGATTGAGAATTAGTGTGTTGAAAAAAATGAAGTATGACCCTTATTTATATATTTTTGGATATTTTTATGAAACCTAAATTGCCGATAAAACTAGCTAGGGTAATTTAATAATTTTATTTAACAAAAAATAAAAAAAGTAGTAGGGAGTCGTTGCTTATGGGCCTACATGCATAGTAGCTGTTGTGCAAAAACGGTTTCGGTTGGAACCGCCTGATTTTGCTCGATTCGATGGTTCTACCCTAACCGAAGCAAAAAATTCTGATTTCGATTCCAGTTCTGGAACCGATCGATTCTTATCGGTTTGGTTCTGGTTTGATTCCGAACCGGAACCGTAATTGGGTCTATAAAAAATTAGGCAAAAATGCAAAAGTGACCCTCTAACTTTCATATTTTTTCATTTAAGTCCGTTAACTTTCAGTTTTGTCAATTCAGTCCTCTAACTTTCAATTTTTGTCAATTCAAGACTCCGTTGTAAATTCATCATACTTTGCCTGTTATTTAATTAATACCCTAAATTAGAAAATATGGGCAGACAGAGGAAGCTAAAGTAAAGTAAACGTACTCTGCTGGCATCTTCGAGCTATTTTTTGTCAAAAACACATATCTCAAGTTCAATATGACTTTTTGTCAAAAAATTATAAAAATTATAACTAGTGCTAACGAAGATATGTGTTTTTATAAGAGATTAATATAATCAAATGTTTTACCTACTATATTTAGATTCGAATCGAATGATTCGATCCATTAAGTTTTTGCTAAATAAGTTACGTATAATTATTTTCCACAATCCTCGCTAGGGTCCACTGATCAACTGCAGTGTAAAATGTATTATCTCATGTTTTTTTTTGAAGGATTGGAAATAACACAATCGAATCATTGTAAAAATGATTGCTTGCATCTTCGAGCTATTTTTTGTCAAAAACACATGTCCCAAGTTCAATATGACTTTTTGTCAAAAAATTATAAAAATTATAACTAGTGCTAGTAACGAAGATATGTGATCAAACATTTTACCTACTATATTTAGATTCGAATCGAATGATTCGATTGTGTTATTCTCCATCGAATCAAAAGATAGAGAAAATCTACCATACAACGCGGTATCACATTTGATGTCATTTACTAGAATCTACCTCCGTTGTATGGTAGATTTTCTCCATCTTTTGAGTGGCATGATGACATTCTCGGATGATGTGGCATTACATTTGATGACAACCAATACTTTTGATTATGTGCAATCGCATGTATTGTAATGTCTAACCATTAAGTTTTTGCTAAATAAGTTGCGTATAATTATTTTCCACACTCGTCGCTAGGGTCCACATCAACTGCAGTGTAAAATGTATCGTCTCGTGTTTTTTTTTGAAGGATTGAAAATAACACAATCGAATCATTCGATTCGAGTCTAAATATAGTAAGTAAAACATTTGATTATCTTAATCTCTTATAATAAATACATATCTTCGTTACTAGCACTAGTTATAATTTTATAATTTTTTGACAAAAATCATATTGAACTTGGAAAATGTGTTTTTGACAAAAAATAGCTCGACGATGCAAGTAGAGTACGTTTACTTTACTTTAAGTTCCTCTGTCTGCCTATATTTTTCTAATTGAGGGTATTAATTAAATAACAAGCAAAGTACGTTTACTTTGCTGTTGCCGTTATTTGTAACGGAATAGCGATGAATTTATAACGGAGCCTTGAATTGACAAAAATTGAAAGTTAGAGGACTGAATTGACAAAACTGAAAGTTAACGGACTTAAATGAAAAAATATGAAAGTTAGAGGGTCACTTTTGTATTTTTTTCCAAAAACATTAAGAAATATTCATAAAAAAATTATTCTGATTTAGAAAAAAATTATCCCAAATTTAAAATAATTTTTCGAATCATATTTTAGGGGACCGGAACGAGACGTCCCACTCAAAAGCAAAGCAAGCGTTAATACTACGCACAGCCCCACTCCCATTCTTTTCTTTTCCTCCGTCTCTTTCAAAATTAAAAGAAGCTATCCGTTGCCTTTCAGAAGGAAAGAACCCACGCTCCTCCCCTTACAATTCGAATCTTCCCCAATTCCACCATTTGCAATTTTCTTTATCTTTCTATATTTCCTGTTATTAATACGTGTATTAAACTTGCTCACTTCTTTACTTTTGTTCTCCGCTCAATATATTTTTTGCCCTTCTTGTATCATTAGTGACCTGCCCCTTTCTTGCTGCTGCCATGTCTTTCAGAGGACTATGCCGAGTAAGTCTCTTAACCTGTTGTTTATTTCACTGTTAGCTTGTTCTTCATAGGGCCTGTTGCTGAAAGATTACAGATTCTGGGGCGGTGTGGGTTGCCTGCGAGTTACTAAACATATAATTCAGATCATTTATTTAAAAATAAAAATTTATTTAGATTTGTATTTTAATTTTAGGACAATAACTGGCCGTCTATATGTACTGTTCCCATAGCTGCCTCTGTCCATATTTAGAACTAAGATTGAGATGTATTAATTGTGTTACGTAATATTTGATTTGATCTAAGATTTAGATGAATTAATTGTATTACATAATATTTGATTTGATCACGTTAGGACTATTGAAACTAAAAGGAGAGTGGGGAACTAAATCTGAGATAGTGTTGGCAATTTTCCCTGTCCCATACCAATGGGATCCATTCTTGTTTGAGAAGGGAATGAGGGACATATTTTTTATTTTGTAATTTGAAAATTAGATGGGACGATACAAAAAAAAATCTTGAAATTTTAAGAGGGACGGGATTTTAGTGGGATAGGACGAGACATGATTTAATTGGATGCATGATGATTCCCGGTTGTATAAACATGTCAATCCCGATACGTCATGTCCTGTGCAGGACGAGGTTTGGGACATATTTTATGTCCCGTTTGGACGGGACGGGACAAAAAAAATGTCCAGAAATTTCAAGTGGGATGGGATTTAAATAGGGATGGAAAAAATCCCCATAGGTTCGGGGCCCGTGGGGATCCACCCCAATAAGAACGGGTTCGGTGTCCCAAAAGTTACAAAAATTTGAATCGGGTCGGTTCGAGGCCCCAATTCAAACTTGACTCCTGAATTAAATTTTCATTTTCTTAAAAAAATTTTAAAAAACTGAAAATATATATCTATGCTACAAACAAAATGTCCATTACCTTATCTAAAATTTTCACATGAAAGTTGAAAATTAAACAATAAAGTAAGCGGGGATCGGGTCCCCACTTATTCCCCATCCCCATTTGGGGAATTTCGGGTTCGGGGTGGGTTCAAAGGTTTTTTAATAATTTGGGTTCGGGGTGGCCATCCCTAGATTTAACGGAAAGTGGGACGGAATGATCTTTTGTCCCAGTTCTGTAAACATGTCAATCCCAGTCCGTCCCGTCCCATTGCCATTCCTAATCCAAGAGTATGTTTTGCCTTTGGGTTAAATAGCTGTGAATTTTAAACTACAGCTGTTGTGAAATAGAATAATTAATTAACGAGTAAAGGTGGGTCATCGTCTAGTAAAAGTAAAAGCGAGAATTTGGAAAATTTAGTGATACTCTTCAAGCTTCATTGGAATTTTGAGGTTTTAACCTATTCAATGCAAATCCTTTTATGCAATTGGCTTTGGACGTTTCAGCCAAATGCCTTGTCCGGCATGGGCGTTGCTGATCACAGTAAGAATGCTTTCACGGAATTGCAAAGGAAGAAGGTTCACCGTTATGTGATATTTAAGATTGATGAGAAGAAAAAGGAGGTTGTGGTTGAGAGGACTGGTGGCTCTGCTGAGAGCTATGACGATTTCACTGCAGCTTTACCTGAGAATGATTGTCGATATGCTGTGTATGATTTCGACTATGTGACTTCTGAGAATTGTCAGAAGAGCAAGATATTCTTCATTGCATGGTTAGCTTTTGCCTTCAATTCCGTATACTTTTTTCAATTTGATTGATGTTGTCACTTGCTTTTATTCTCATGTTCCTGCTTTAATCAGGTCCCCTTCGACCTCTAGAATCCGTGCCAAGATGCTATATGCCACATCTAAAGATAGGTTTCGACGGGAGCTGGATGGTATCCACTATGAGATTCAGGCTACTGATCCTACAGAAATGGATCTTGAAGAGCTTAGAACTCGTGCAAACTGAAGGGTCTGCAGTTTTTCAGTTTCTACATTTCAAGGGAAAAAAAATCTGCAAGGGGCTTGGCAACTACTTAATCGTTGCTCATTGCTTCATAGAGCTAAGTGAAAATTTCTTGTATTTGTAATCTTTGAATAACTGGCATCTGGGGAGACTGATTAGGGTGAGATTATATTGTTGTGGTGAAATTAGCTTCCTAACTGCTTCTCTGATGAATATAATTAAGTTTTGTTGTTGGGTATTTGGAAACTCAAGAGCATCATATAGGTAGAGCTCTTATTCATATTTACTTTCTGCATACTTCCCTTGATTCTAATGTGTATAATCTTTGACCCTTTAGCATGTGTGAAAGTGAACTAGAGATGCTTAAAAAAGAAGTGATCGGACATGGTAAGAAATAGACCACTGCATTGGCAGGGGCAGCTCTGAGTTTTATGAACCCTAGGCGAGTTCCTGACATGTGGCTCCTATAAAAAATAACTAGTAGAGCACGGTCGTAATTTTGAGCTCCAATCAATCGCTTATGTGGACTATCCCACGGCTCTATGCATCAGTTATAGCCTATAGGATTACTTTTCTATTGCTTTTAAAGGCAGACTAGCTAAAGAACTTGGTTATACTCTTAGACTTAGCCTTAAAGTGTGGATTGTCCCTCTCCCACAGCCCTGAGTATTGAGAGCTTTAAGCGAGTTCCTAAAGTATGACCCCTATCGAGGATAAATCGTAGAGCACAACTGTTCTGGACTGTCCCACGGCTCTATGCAGTGGTTCTAGCCTATAGGATTACTTTCCTAATGCTTTTAAGTTCAGAACTAGCCAAAGAACTTGTTAGTGAAAAACTAGTACACTGAGATGTCCCTTACCCTGATACTCACAGGATGCCTTACATCTCAGTCTTTACCTAGTCCTGGTTCTCAGCCATATACAAACAGTTCCCAGATGTTGCTGATATGCCATAGCAGTCTACTTGAGTGGCAACAGGCTGTGCCGGGCCCAAGCTTTGTCAGGGCTCGGGCTCGGGCTCAGGCTCAGGCCAAAACAACTATTTTTTTTTGATTTTTTTTGATTTATAAATAAATAAAAAATTAAGAATTTCAATGTTTTTAGTGTTTTTTTTTTATTTTACTTTAAAATTTTAATTATAAAATGTATGTATTTAAAATTAAAAATTCATACACGGAGGTATTAGGCCCGAAATTTGCAATTGCAAAGTAAAATATTAACTGGCAAGGGTTGCCAGCGCTATCTTTAACACTGTCATGTAGAAAAATCTCATCACTTGGATGCCAAAAGCTAGTCAGCTCTCTAAGTTTTTTTACGGGTCTGATTGGTATTATGGTTTGATCCCGTTTGTTCACCATATTTTCTAACCGCAACACCAAAGAGAACGTATGTCGAGTGAAAGATACATGGGTTGAATCTTCCTGTGAGCTTACAAAAGATAAATTAATTTCCGATAAATGATAAATAAACATAACAATGATATAATGATGATTAGAACTAATTATAAAATATATGTACTATACGTGAAACTACTTTTTTTAACAATCAGATGGTCAAAAAGTATCAAACAGAAAAAGGTTTCCAAAGAAAACAAAGATATGGGGCACCAAAAATTCTGCAGAAGAAAAGAAATGATAACACTGAACTGAAAGCTATTGAAAAACCATATATCATTCTCTCTAGACCAGCATTTGCTTCATTATAATTTTAGCATGTTCCAGGACATTACAGGTTTCGACCAAAAAGAAGAAAAGGATATTCTTAGAAACTGGAAATAAATATAAAAGGTTTTGTAACATCATAGTAAAAACTAGTTACTTGCCCTAAACTGGAACTGTCCTATTGTTATGCGATGAACCTTGTTCAATCTCTTGCGCGTCCTCCTCCTGATTCTCACCTGACATCTCCTCCAACGATTTTCCCTTTGATTCTGGTACTAAGAAGGTGAACAACATACCCAAGAAGTTAACTACACCCAGCACGATGAGCGAATTCTTCACACCAATACCTGGAGGATACCCTTCATCTGTCTTAGTCTTGTCCTGATTCTGCGCCAAATACAAAAAACCAAAGGCACCCACAATAGCACCAAGCTTACCGGATGCTGCTGATATACCGTGACAAGTAGATCTCAATCTAGCAGGGAAAATCTCAGCTGGCACGACAAATGTTGTAGCATTAGGTCCGAAATTTGAGAAGAAGAAGGTTAATGAGTACATGATCACGAATCCGATTCTGTTTTCCTTGTGAGTCCAGTGGTTATATGGGATGGCCAATGCAAACATAAACACTGTCATGAAGAAGAAGCCCATCAATTGGATGGCAAATCTTCCAATCTTATCTATAAAAGCGACTGTGAACCAGTAGCCTGGAACTGTGCTGCAAAGTGCAATAAGTGTTTGTGCCCTTGCAATTTTGAACACTTCTTGAATGGCATTCATCGTCTTTGCTGAAGGAATCCATCCAACTGCTGTGAAGATATCCTTTTGGAAAAGATTTTGACTGTAAAATGCAATGTCAAGCAAGAACCACGTGCTTGTTGTTCCGAGCAAGTGCAGCCCATGGCGACGCATAAACTCTTTAGTGAACAAACCAAATGCATTGGCTTTCTCCTGACTCTGTTCCTGAATCTTCTGTTCCTCTGCTTCAATCTCTACCTGCAAAACCTTTGACATATCAGATGCAGCTTGCTTTGCATTCTTAGCAACGAGGGCGGTGTAACGAGCAGTCTCTGGCATCTTCATCCTCCAGTAGTATGTAAGTGCAGCTGGAAGTGCTCCGACCATTAGAATAATACGCCAAAGGTAGTCAGCTTGAGGGGCGGTCGAGGCAATTGGATCGACCTCATAAGCTGGAGCCTTAAACGCAGCATTAAACGAAGCAGACATAATAAGTGCAAATATACCACCAGCTAAAATTCCAAAACCTTGCATAGCAAATACAGCAGCAATGAAAGCACCGCGAGTCTTCTTGTTAGCATATTCAGACATGATAGTGGCAGAAAGTGGGTAGTCACCACCAATGCCAAACCCAAGCCAGAAACGGAAGAAGCAAAGAGTCGCGATGACGCCTTTGGGACTACTACCAAATGAAAGACCCGAGGCAACTGAGGCTATGACCATGAGCATAAGAGTCATCCCATAGACTTTCTTTCTCCCCAACTTATCACCAAGCCAGCCAAAGAAAAGCTGTCCTGCTAGTGTTCCACATAATGCTACTCCATTAACAGCAGCTGATACATTGGGAGGCAATGTTCCAGGCTTCTTTGCACCATCAACGTGGTAGTATATGCGGCCAAGCAATTTGGTCACAAGGGATATGCAAAACAAATCATATGCATCTGTGAAGAAACCCATTCCAGCAACAATGATTGCGGTAAAATGATACAATTGTGTTTTGGCTACATCAAGCGCGTTAAGCACCTCTAAATTTCCTTTGGCCATTGCTTACTGACTGAAAAGCTCCCTTCCCTGAAAAGACAAAAACATTAGAGCCTTAGAATCACAAGTAATTTATCTTGATTGTATTTACTTGATCAAATTGAAAAGTCTACATTGTTACCAAGAGGCAGTTGCTTAGTAGCTCAATTTTGAAACCCTTTCACAATTATAAAAGCATCATCAAGATTACACACAACTTTTATTGAGAAAAATACCCTTTGGACAGCTTAAGAAAATTGATAGGCACAACTGCCCCACTTTTTCTTACCATCTATTTAAAATTAGCGAGCTATAAAACAAAGAAGGAGAGACTTAAATATTAAACCTCCATTAATTAAAGAATTATTTGCAGCTACTTTGGACTTCGGAGTGTTGGAGAAAATCTCTACCATCGGTTTAGAAAAGTGAGTGAATAGGAGAAAATCTCCCACATCCGATGAGAAAAGTAAATGAAATAATACAATTCTTGAACAATCTTCAACTCTTAAACTAGTTTTTTAGTCCGAGTAATTAGGCTCATAGATTTCAACATGATATCAAAACCATGTTCTTGCACAAATAGGTCCACACTAGTTATCTACGTGATACAGACCAAACAAAAAACTCGAAGAGTGTTAGAAATTTTTTTTCCACATCAATAGAGAGAAGTGTCAACCTGGAGCACAAGTTAATTTTGACTAATAAAAAAAATCATCTAGCTGAAGGCCAAAAACCTCGATGACTAGTACAAAATCAAAAGGAAAAAGACAAAATGAGAAGTCCTTGTAAGACTAAACATCCCATTCCTCCTTTTACTAATTTGTTTCTGTCTCAATACAGCCACACAGTGATCAAAACCTTGGCCCACGTTTGGAAATTAGCAAACACAACAGATGCCACAAAATCGTTCATTGAACATACAGATTCATAATTACCCAAAGGATTATGAAGAAGATCAACTCACTATACACACAGAAACATGATTGATCACATACAAATCGTCCTGATGAAATAGTAATATACTATCCTGAAACAGTATCAGGATCATTAATTTTTTTTTTTTTTTTTGAAACGTTGGAAACCCCGCCACCAAACCACCTATTCTGGGCCGCGGCGCAGGTAAAACCACCGGCTATCCCAGACTCTTACAAGAAGTGCACCCCTTGGATTCGAACCCAGAACCTCAAGGTGAGATCCTGAACCCTACACCACCAAGCCACACCCCCTTGGGGACTCATTAAAAATTATTCTCACTAAGAGATAGAAAAGTTCGTAACTTTGTGATGCTTGGTGAGTTGGTGTCTACCAAATGAGAGGAACATGTGTTTTGGTGATAAATTTTCAATTTTTTAACTAAAAATTATTACAATTATGATAAGAACACACTCCTCAATTCGTGTATGATTCTCTAATGTGCATACATATCTGATCTTCATCTTTTTTTTTTTTAATATTGAAACCCCGCCACTAAATAATCTCTTCCGAACTTAAACGGAACTACATGCAAAAAAAAACACAGTAAAAAAAAAGGAGGGAAACAAACATGCTAAAATTTTGCATGCACGAATGAATATATCATTATATAAGAAAGAGAAACAAAACACTGACCTGTTGGTTAATTTTCTTTTATGGGTTTGGTTGAGTTATTTTCTTGGAAAATACGAGAAAGTTTGTTTTTGTTATTTTCTTGGGAAAATACGAGAAGCTAAGTGGGAAAACAACAGAGAGAATAGAGGAGTGGAGAGAAGTGAGAAATATTGAATGCGTGTTATTGAAAGGGGTTTATGAAATATATATAATGCAACGAACAGAAATATTCTGACGGTATATTCCCTGTATTTTTTTTTCCATTTTTCCTATTTTAAGATTCAGATTATGGATGGTAAAAATTTTGCTAAAACGAGGCTTGTGGGCTTCTTTATATTAGGGGCGGATTAGAAGATATTTTTTTTATGACTGTTAAATGGATAAATTGGATATAAATATTTGAATCTGTTTTAATAAAAGTAAAATCTTCGTGTAAACAAGGGTCACGAAACTCAACATATTAGAGTTACATATGGATCAAATTTTTGGACGTGATAATTAAACACTACAAGAAAATGTACTTTTAGCGTTCAAACATTTAGCGTCGAAATCACTTTCAACGCTAATAATAAACTTTTAGCGTCGAAAATAATTTTCGACGCCAAATGTCAAAATTTAGTGTCAAAAATAATATTTGACGCCAAATTGTATACTTTTAACGTCGAATATTAAAAACGACACTAAAAGTAGCAATTTTAGCGTCGAAATATTTTTGACGCTAAATGTTTTCAACTATTCTCATTATCTTTGGCGTCGATATAAATTGCAAGGTTAATTTTTATACTTTTAGCGTCAAAAAGCATATTCGACGCTGAAAATTTGACATTTAGCATCGACTAAATTGCGTCGCTAAAGATTTATGACGATACCACCGACAGTCCGTTAACCTTTAGGGTCGAAATTTAATTACGATGCTAAAAATCGGACATTTAGGGTCGAATTGGAGGACTTCGACGCTAAAACTATTTTAAAATGCAGATGCCACCAACTCTTTTTCCCCCTCTGCTTTTTCTCTCATCCTCTACAATCTTACTCTCTCATCTGCAACCTCACAACTCTCCTACAAATTTTCAATAAAACTATGATTAATTTTGAAATATATATAATGCAATGAACAAAAATATTCTGACGGTATATTCCATGTATTTTTTTTTCCCTTTTTTCCTATTTTAAGATTCTGATTAGGGATGGTAAAAATTGCCATAAAATGGGATTTGTGGGTTTCGTTATATTAGGGGCGGTTTAGAAGATTTTTTATATGACCGTTAATTGGATAAGTCAGATATAGATATATGTATTTAAAATCTTCGAGTAAATAAGGGCCACGGGAGTCACATATTAGAGCTACATATGAATCAAATTTTCGTATCCGATAATTAAAATGGCCGGATATAAATATTAATATCCTCTTATTATATCCAACCAGTTCCCATCCTTAATTTAATTTTTAATTAATTAATTAATTAATTAATCTAAGACGAAAAACACTCAACAATTAACTTAATTGTTATCTAATTATCAAAAGTTTGAATTATAAAAACAACCTTATAAAAATAAAATAAAATAAAAATAGAATTGCTTGTTTCTAACGGGAACCTTGTGACGTTTTATTTGTGCAATGAATGGCTTGAGTCTTATAAACTTTGGTACACGTTAGGTGTGTTGTGTGTCAAAATTGTCATTGTCGTTTTCAGTTTCAAGTCAAGACCACACTCCGGGTCATATAAATCAACTTATGGTGCATTTAAAATGAGATAGAATCGGAATGAGATTGAATTAGAATGAACTAAAATAGAAATAGTAAATCGGAATCAGAATAAATTATTTACTTGGTTGTAGGAATCGAAATTAGAATGAAATAGTATTATCATTAATGTGTTTACTTTATCAGTAATCGGAATGAATTGTTAACAAGTTACAAAAATATCATTAACTATAGTTTATATTAAATCATTACTTATTATTAATTTTTTATTTATTAATTACTATATATTAATTTATTCTTTTATTAAAATATTAAATATCATTTTATTATTAATTATTGATTAATTTTATTATTATTTATAGTTTAAGTATTAATTAATTCTTAACATATTAAATTACTAAATATCAAATTATTCTTTTATTAAAATATTAAAATATTAATATTAAATATCCTTTTATTATTAATTATGATTAATTTTATTAATTATTTATAGTTTAAGTATTAATTAATTATTACCATATTAAATTACTAAATATCAAATTCTTCTTTTATTAAAATATTAAATATCATTTTATTATTAATTATTATTTATTGATTACTTTTATTTTATATTTATAAATTAAGTATTAATTAATAATTAATTTATTAATTCCTTTATTAATGTATTAAATTACTAAATATTAATTATTTTTTATTAAAATATTAAATATTATTTTCTTCTTAATTCTTGATAATTATTAAAATATTTTATTTATTATTTATAATTAATATAAATTAATTACTTTCGAACAATATTATCAATTTCTAATTAATAATGGAAATGAGAATCTCATTCCGAAAAGGGTAGTGGGAATATGACTCTCATTCTCCACTCTCAAATATATGAGTCTCATTCTCATTTTTATTCATTTTGGAAAGTAAACATCTTAATGAAATGATTTTCGTTCCTCCATTCACATTATCCTCAAAGTAAAACACACCATTAATATTTTAGCATTTAGCATGCTTTATAATTTATACACACTTAATTTTTCCAATTTTTTAAGGTTGATTAGGTGATCTATCATTAGGTAATTACTTTTATCACTATAAGAAAATAGTAATTTATAGACTGATAATTCGGTCGGTAAATAATAAATTTCAATCGAAATGATATATTACAGATTGATCACCGACCGAATTATATGTCGATAAATGGCTCATCGGTACCACAATACTGACCGAAATATTTCCGTCGGCGATTTTATCGACTGATTATCGACCAAAAAAATTATTGTTGTACATATTATCGATGGATTACCGACAAATATAGGAAATAATCAGGTCATTAAATAAATGAATTTCGATCGGTAATAACTTAAAACACTATCGACTGATGAAATATACGATCGATATTCTTTGAATTTTTTGATAGTATAGTGGCATGGATAAAGTTTACACATTGTAATATAATTGCCGACTGAATAGTCGGTCAGTAATTATATTGTATTTATTTTTTTAATTTGATTTTTTCTATTCATTAATGTATTGTATTACATTAAATAAAATGTACTGCATACTAGGAGAATGAGGAGGAGAATCACCTGAAAGCAGCTGCATTTGTTGCTTCATAAACTGAAGAGCTAGTCGAACTTGCTCATGCATCTGCTCCCGTCGCTTTCGCATTTGCTCATGTATTTGCTTCTGTATCTACTCCTACAATTGTTGCATATACTAATGCTTCTGCTGCAGCTGTTGTCTCAGCGTATTTACATGTACCACTCAATTCTCTACATTAGTCATGCAGTACAGTTGAAAAATTTCTTACCTCTACGAGAATTTCACATAATTTATCTAGTTCATTAACGTGCTCCTAAAATATGTCACGTATCGAGTGATTAAAATACACTTAAATAATTTATTATCCCTATTATTTTTATTCTTATTATTTTATATATATATACCTATATCGTGTTATCCATTTATTATTATTATTATTAGTGTATACATAAGCCAACACTCAAGTACTCATTCTTATTGCCAAACATATGATTATCCATTATTAGTACCTTATATTTATTCGTTTTTACTTTTATTTATTATCACCATTTAATATTATTGCATATATATGATTATTTATATATATACATACACATTTATATTTAACATATTTATTATTTATTTAATTTTTATTATTAGTTATATTATTAGTTATTTATTTTATTTTATATTTTTTTTAAAAATTAAGTTGAGAACGGGTCAATAAACCTGTTCCTCTTCACCTGCGCATACCAGCGGGTCGCTGATACCCACAGGTTGTGCCGCCGGGTCGTCTCCCTGCAATGGATGTTGACCGACACCACCACCCTCAAAGTGGAGTGCCCGATGAGTTGTGTCTACTCGTACATGTTGTCACCATCGTAATATATTCGATATATTATACGAAATTGGATTTCAACGTGGAATTAAAATTAGATTTTAATCGGGCAAACGAGTTAATTTAGAATTAATTCATTAGCGACGTGAATAGTAATTTTACTAGGCATAATTATTTAATTAAATTAGATTTAATTACGTCGCAACGGAAAATTTGTTAATTCAGAATTAGCGAACCCGAGCCCGGGAGTGTTTGCGGGCCCACTCACATTTCGAATCGAGTGGGGCCCACAAGTCACATCAAGCGTCACATCACTTGTCACTTTAAAGTTGCTTTAACTTGATGGGTTTTGGTGGAGTTGGTAGAGACTTGAAACACACTCCAATTTGAAAGGTTTGAATGACTATTACCAAATCCACTTTTGGTAAATCATTAATTGATTTTTGGAAAATCATATCCAACACATATTCTCTCATTCTTCTCTTCTCCTCTCACGCCCAAGGGGCATTTTCTTCTTCATTTTTCTGCATTTTCCGAGAATATGCAAGGAGAAGCGTAGGTGATTTTTGTGGCAAAAATTACCGAGTGCTAACACACATCCGGAGTCTTGCATAGGTGATAGGGAAACCCACCCGTGGGCATGGAATAACATCACAAAGCTTGGAGCTTGAGATCACTCATGGCCAAATTTGGAGGAGCACAAAAATGGAGTAATACCGAGAGTTCAAAGAGCTTCAAAGGGCATAAAAAGTTTTCGTTGTTCCTCGCATCGCCTCAACCAATCATTGTAAGTATTCCACAACTTCTTTGAGTATTCGTACATCTATTTCATTGCTTTAAAATGATCATTGGGACCTTAGAGAAACCTAACAATGGTATCTTGAGCCATTTGAGCATGAAATATGAACTTATGGTTAAAATTGGGTAAATTAATTTTGAGCATGATTTGATAAAATCACTTGATTGAGTATGCTTGAATGATGTTTAATTGAAGTTGGATGTGATCATTTCATGAAAATTGATTTGGAAAAATTTTCCCCAAATTGGGTTGGCTTGGCCGAATCTTCAAGAACCTTAATGTCTTGGTATTTTTTGTTTCGTTGATCATTGGATGACTTGAAACGATTGGGAATGTTGATTTAATATTGATTGTGGATTTAATTGGATTGAAATCAAATCAGACATAAATTAACCCTAAATGCCGAGACAAGAATAGCATGAAATGGGTTTGATTTTTGATTAAAATGTGTTGGACATGTTTTGATGTTAATGAGCATAATTAATTGTACAAATTTGTGTTTTGGAAATGTTAATTTGGTTAATTAATTATGGCTTTACACTTTGGTTAATTAAGTTATACAATTTGGAATTTGGTAATTTAATTAATTAGGCCTATTTTGGAAATTGGGCTTGTAAAGTTGTAATTGAGCTTAATGGGCTTGGTTGTACCAAGTTAGGTTTAGGCTAAATTGGTTGGATCCAATTGGGCCCAAAACCATATCAATAAAGTCCAAATGCAACTATTGGGCCTTTAAAGTTTAATTAGGCCTAATGGGCCGAAATTGATTTCTAGGCTTATAGGTTGATTCCTTGATCGGGCTTTGGTTGCCGAAGCCCACGCCTTAAGAAATTAATTGAAAGCCCATTAGACTTTAATTAGACGACATTGGATGTTAGTTGGGCTTTGAAACCCGTAACGATTAGATTTAGAATCTAAGTCGCAAAGGTTCATTAATAAAGTGTGAATATTTAATTTGGAATTAAATAAGTGAATTAGTATTAAATACAAGTTAAATTAGATTTAATGTTGTAGTTTAATATAATTCAAGAATTCGTAATTTGAGTACTCGCGCAAAATCAAATCGTTGTTTGAAAATTAGATGGTCATTAATATTCAGATTAATTAATTGGATTAGATTGATTGATAACATGCTTGTGTGAATACATGATTGCGATGCATGAATAATGTATATCGGATGGATATTAGATGGGTAAGGCAATTTTAGAAATTATTGTAATAAATTTAGAATTTATTAAATTGGACCTGCGTGTCCAACCTATTACCTCATTACTCTTTGTATTTCTCTTCTCACCTATTCCCGTCAATGTAAATGAGGTTTCTTTAGAAGTGTTATGTAATCGGGTAGAAGTTGTGCTAGCGGGAGAGAGGAAAGGGAGAGGTTTGCTCTATGAACAATGCGTTTAAGTATCCATCCGCATATCATTATTATTTTATTTATATGCGCCTTATTATGTTTTTAGAATGCATGTTTAACGGTGTATGATGATGAGCCCTTAACAAAGATAATTAATTGGTTGCCAATTACGCGAAAAACCCTCACTACATATTAAGCGTTTTTCCTTCCATTGAGTGATTCTTACTCAAGATCCAAGACTGACACTGGTTTGTTGGTGATGAGTGATATTTATATCACTATTTCCCACTCATTTAACTTAATATTTTGTATAGTTTCTTGAGTTTTATGAACGTTTTGATGTGTTTTATTGTTATCTTGCAGATAAATAAAGTTTGGACAACACTGGAGGCAATTTGGGGCAAAACCGGACAAAAATGCGTCAACAGGGTTATTTTCGTCTTTTGCGCATCGCGACGCTGGAGCACAGCGCGCCGCGACGCCCAGCGTGAGCCGGATTTGCTAACATGCGTCTGGTCAACGGTCAACAATTTGAGAAGTTTTGACTTTGCTAAAATGCGCCGTGCCACGTGTCACCATCACAGCCGATCTGCTAACATGCGCCGTGCCACGTGTCATCATCATATGCTGCCGACACTCAGACTTGACACGTGTCGCCTCGTCATCAGCCATGTTAGCGGTCAACGAGTCAACCTTGCCACGTGTCATGCCACATCATCGTCCACGTGAGCAGGTCAACCGAGTCAACATGCCACGTCAGCCTCAGCCAATCACAACTTGACACGTGTCGCCACGTGTCGCAATCCTATTGTGCCGACAAATGCAACACACGCCTACGCCACGTCATCGCCACGTCAGCGCCACGTCATCAATGACGTCATCACAATAATTGAGAATTAGCCGCCTTGACACGTGTCGCATGTACAGTCAGCCGCCTTGCTACGTGTCGCCTTCTCATTGTGCCACGTCGATGAATCCAGCGTCGCGACGCGCAGCTCCTTGGCGTCGCGACGCGCGAACAGTGCCCGAACAGTGAAAAATTTTGCTATAAATAGAGGGCGAATTTTCAGTTTTTAGTACACCTTTCTCTCTCACTCCTTCTATGTAATTAGGGAGTTTCTCTCTCTAGAATTTTCGTTTTTATTTTTTAGTTTTTACTTTTGTAATAATTTTAATTACTTTTTGTAATAATTGTAATCTACTTTCTTATTTTACAGTTTTTACTATTCACTATGCGGAAGTAACTTCCCTATGCTAGGGTGAAAGGTAATTATTTTACTATTACTATTTAGATTAATCTCCCTTAAAAATAATATATTTACTATTTAAAATTCTGATTAATAAAGGAATACCGCTATATTGGTCGGTTGGTAAATTTATTTTAATCTGGTTTAAACCTGACTAATCAAGGAATACCGCTATATTGGTCGGTTGGTAAATTTATTTTGGTACCGCCTTTATGGCTGGATTATGGACAAAGATTACCACCTATATGGCTGGTTGGACTTAATTTGACTTAATCAGGATACCGCCAGATTGGTCGGTTGGTAAAATATTATCACAGTTTATATATTATTTTATGGGAGATATCTAAATTAGTAATAGTAAAAGTAATTCCTTTTGCCTTAGCATTTTATTTCATTTGTAATTTTCTTTTCAGCATTTTACTTACCGCAATTACTTTTCAGCATTTTCATTTTATGTCTTTTAAGTTTTTACTAGCCCTAGCTATGTCATAACTAAGTTAGTAATCTAGGGTTGTGATGAAATCCATATCACCGGTTATAAGGGTTAAATTATAATTTGGGTAATATAAAGATTTATTTATTGAGTCTTAATCTTAATGCTTTTTATTAACTGGCCACTAATAAAATTGATAAGGTAAACTTAAAATGAACTAGACATAGGGATTTTAGGTTTAAGACCTCAGACTCAATAACCCACGATCTTCCTTGAGGATAGATAACCCTTTAATAGATTTCTTACAGGATAGGAATATACCTGTTGGGCGGGGGTAGCTATAATTGGAACTTAATATTAATGAATCCAGTTAATTTGATTAACATAGACATATGGTTTAATTAGGTTAAATTGGATATTTGTAATTGACCATCGGAAGAGGCTTTTACATAATTTAGTGTTCCAGGTTAATAAATCAATATTTTACCCAATTATAAGATAACCACTTCATCTTTAAATAATATTGGAATAAATCACAACCCTAGATAGTTTTAATACTGAATTTTCTCAAAATATCTTTTCAACCAATTTTAGTTACTTGCCTTTAAATTAGAATCGTCGCCAATTCAAATCAATCAAATAACCTGATAGATATTAGTAATCATTTGACCTCATAAAAATTAATAGAATAGATTTTAAGTCCTCGTGGGATCGATACTTTTTATACTACTTGAACGATACGTACGCTTGCGTTATACGTGTGTGTTTACGCCGGTCAAGTTTTTGGCGCCGTTGCCGGGGACTTAGTTATCTTTTACTATTAGTTTACAGGTTAAATTTGTTACTTGTATCTAATTTCTTTTTACTTATTATTTTTGTTTTATTGTGTTTCAGGTTCAGAACTACTTCATGAGACGAACCAGAAGCTTTGAAATCGACCGCTTGACCAGAAATTGAAAGAACCATCAGACAGTTGAGAAGGGAAAGGCGAGAAGGCCAAGAAGCCTAGTCAACATGGAACCTGAACCTTTGGAGATTGCACCACCAATTCCCATTCGAGACAGAACCATTCCGGTGATAGATGGCCTCATTTCCTGTATTGTTCTTCCTCCTTTACCAGCAATGCGGGTGACATCAAAACTTGCATCAGATGATTCAGCAAACAGTTCAGTTTGGAGGAAATGCAACTGAAGATCCTAATGCTCACATTAGCAACTTCCTGGAAGTTTGCGGCACTTTCAATTACAACCGAGCATCAGAAGAAGCAATGAGACTGAGGGTTTTCCATATTCCTTGAAAGACAGAGCAAAAGCATGGCTACATTCATTACCAGCAGGTTCCATCACAGCTTGGAACGCTCTAGCCACAAAATTCCTTGCAAAATACTTTCCACCAGCCAGAACTGCAAAGTTGAGAAATGACATCACATCCTTTGCGCAGCAAGATTCAGAATCTCTGTATGAAGCTTGGGAGAGATACAAAGATTTACTCGGAAATGTCCTCACCATGAGATTCCAAAATGGCTTCAAGTCCAAACTTTCTACAATGGAATTTCTGGACTGATGAGAACCACAATTGATGCTCTGCTGCTGGAGGAGCTTTAATGGCAAAAGGAGAAGATCAAGCCTGGGACCTAATTGAAGAAATGGCAAACAGCAACTCATTGTGGCCAACAGAAAGAAATCTGATTCAAAGAATTGCAGGAATATATGAAGTTGGAGCTAATACAGCAGTCAACACCAAGCTAGATCAGATATGCAAATTTATGGAGACTCTCAACACTCAAAGCACCATTGGATCCACAAGTTCACCATATGAGGAGCACCAGAACCAAACCAATTTGAAGAGACGGTGAATTATGTTAACAATTTCAACAGACAGGGGAACAATCCATATTCCAACACCTACAACCCAGGGTGGAGGAATCATCCTAATTTTTCATGGAGCAACAATTCAGGGCAAAAGAACTATCCACCACCTGGATTCCAGCAACAGAATAAAAGCCAGGAGCAGACAAATGAACCAGTATTGGCAGAGATGCTAGCTCAATTAAAAAGATATGAAGCCATGATTCAGAGCCAATCAGCTTCCATCAAAGCACTGGAGAATCAAATCGGACAACTGGCAAATGCTCAGAGTTACAGACCACCAGGCAATCTTCCCAGCAACACAGAACCAAATCCAAGGAACCGAGGGAAGGAGCAATGTCAAGCCATTACCTTAAAGAGTGGTACTGAGATCAACAAAGATGTTGGAGTCCAGATATCTCAAGAAGAAGATCCAAAAGAAGCCGAGAAACAGATGGAAGAAAAAGAAGCAAAGGAAAAAGAACCAGAACAGATCACTCCTCCACCACATTTTCCTCAGCGTCTTCAGAAAAGCAAAATGGACAAACAGTTTGCTCGTTTCTTGGAGATTTTCAAAAAGCTGCACATCAACATACCATTTGCAGAAGCCTTGGAACAAATGCCCAGTTATGTAAAATTCATGAAAGACATTCTTTCACGAAAACGGAGATTGGGAGACTACGAAACAGTAGCTTTGACAGAAGAATGCAGTGCCATCATTCAGAGGAAACTTCCTCCGAAGTTGAAAGATCCTGGCAGTTTCACAGTTCCTTGCACCATTGGAGAACATTACATTGGTAAGGCTTTATGTGATTTAGGTGCCAGTGTTAATTTAATACCTTTTTCTATTTACAGGAAACTGCAAATTGGAGAAGCAATGCCTACCTCAGTATCTTTGCAACTTGCTGATCGAACACTCGCATTTCCGAGAGGAGTCATGGAAAATGTACTAGTTAAAGTTGACAAACTCATCCTTCCAACAGATTTCATCATCCTTGACATGGAAGAAGACAAAGAAGTACCTATCATTCTTGGGAGAACCATTTTGGCTACAGGTAAAACTGTGATTGATGTACAAAAAGGAGAACTAACAATGAAAGTGCAGGACCAAGAGTGACCTTTAATGTTTTCCAAGCCATGAAATTTCCGAGCGATGAAAAGGAAGAAGAGAAGAATGCTTCAGAATAGATGTTGTTGATAATATTGTTCAGAATACTGAGTTAAATCCCACAGATACACTTGAAGCCTGCATCACCAACATGACTGACAACGAACTAGATGCTGAAATCTTGGAATGTATCAATTACCTTGACAAACCATTCCGATTCAAAGTTACACCACCAGTTGAAAGCTTGGAATTACCAAAGAAAGACCGAATTAAACCTTCGATTGAAGAACCACCGCAGCTGGAACTGAAGTTACTTCCGAGCCATCTCAGGTATGCATTTCTTGGAAACTCTTCTGAATTACCTGTTATTATTTCTTCTTCACTAACATTGGAACAAGAAGAAAAGCTACTAAGAGTGTTACGAGAACACAAAAGAGCCATTGGCTGGACTATAGCAGACATTCGAGGCATTAGTCCATCATTTTGCATGCACAGATCATGATGAATGATGAATACAAACCAACAGTGGAACATCAACGGAGACTCAATCCAATCATGAAGGAAGTCGTGAAGAAAGAATAATCAAATGGTTGGATGCTGGTATCATTTACCCCATCTCAGACAGCACTTGGGTAAGTCATCTGCAGTTGTGTACAAAGAAAGGAGGAATTATGTTGTC
>SKCR01008286.1:0-24110 GCA_019454045.1 Zanthoxylum bungeanum | reverse complement strand
ATTTACAAAGTTTAGCTTGGTATTTATAGGTAAATCTAAAGGCTTCCACCAATTTCTCCACCAAACACGGCACCAAACATGGCAAGTTTGACAATTTTTTTTTTAATTATTTTTTTAATTTTGAAAATGACTTAAATAATTACACATAACACACTACCGAATATTTTATCAATTTCTGTTATGGAAACTTCAGAATTCGAAATTATTATGAACTTCAAAATTGTAGATCTTTAAGTCTTCTTTAATCTGGAACTTGAATCACCTCAATCCGATATCGAAGTAAAAAGTTATGGCCAAAATATGACAATTGCGCAAAGTTGGAATTTCTAAAATTGTACTTTATTAGAACGCCATTTCAAGTTTCCAATCTCCAAAATCAAAATGTCAAGTCCAATTTTTTGCCCTTATTTGTTCCACATTTCGTCCTGATTGATTCCATTAAGTCCCGATTTTATTTTATCTGCAAAATAAACTAAAACACATCAAAACGTTCATAAAACTTGAGAAACTATACAAAATATTAAGTAAAATGGGCGGTAAATAATGATATTTTTTTCATTCATCACACCATCAAACCTAAAATTTTGCTAGTCCTCGAGCAAAACAACAAAATAAAATGCAACAAACAATTAAAATTAAACTAAGCCACTTTCGTAGGGATCACAGTTATATTTAGCGTATGCAACAAGTCTTTAAACCCCTAAGTGTTCCTAGTGGACGAGTTGTAGTGTCGTGAGGGCTTACAGTGACGATACCCACAAACGTCAATCTAATGCACACAAAAGCAAAAATACAATAGAAAATAGAATAAACAAGTTAGTGACTAAACAAGTGAAACTTCTTATCCAAGTTAGTAGTTGTTTTTTCTTTCTAAATTACCAAATAAGTAAATTCTCCGATTATTTTTATCATTCTTCATATACACAACCAACAAGGTAGTAATCAAATCATTATGCCCACAATATTCATAAGTGTAGTTGAAAAGAGAGTAATATTTTTGTCCTAAAATTATATCAGAATTCACACCTTTTTTTAGCAATGGATTTATTTATTTACATACAATATCTTTCATCCATGTAGCAAGCTTTGGGCCGGTGACTCCCAAACCAGTTGGCTTTAGAGCACTAAGTGTTAAGACAACTTAAAGACTTAATTACTCGGATTTCATATATATATATATATATATATATATATATATTATAATATCTTCAATCCATGTAGTGAGCTTTAGGTCAGTGACTCCCAAACCAGTTGGTTTTAGGACACTAGATGTTAAAAACACCCCTACGGACTTAATTACTCGGATTTCAGATTTTTTTTTTATTCCTTCGCTTTTTTAGATGCTTCATCCAAATAAACGAGAGCACTGAATATTACAAACTTTTCACTTACAACTCATGGCTGTATGTTACTATACATGTTGATAATACCTGTGAACTGAGCATATGAAGATCCAATTTAGTCAGTATTATGGAGAATTAACAAATTAAATAATTCAAAAGGAAATAAACAACAATTAACTTGTTACGAAATAAATTGAGATATGTCTCAGGAGTGGAAATTCCTTACACATCTATCTCGCACTAATTTCACCTGATTAGTCAAGTTAAAAAAAAATACAAAAACACAAAATATTTTTTATTTTTCTCATTTTTTTCTTTTTTATAATTTTTTTTTTAAATTTTTGAAAATTTTTAACTAAAAATCAAATAAAAAAAACACAACAGAAAAATAAAAAAACAAGATACTAGTCAACTATTCCCCTCCCCCAAACCTAATTGAGACATTGTCCCTGACCGGTGCAATCACACGCGTATAACACAGGCGCACATATCGTTCAAGTAGTATAAAAAGTATCGATCCCACGAGGACTTCTTAATACCTACTATTTAATTTTATGAAGCCAATTTTTACGAGTATCTAATGGATTGATTGTTTGATTAGATGGGACTTTAAATTTGAAACTAGTAAATAAAATTGCACGAAAGTAGTTTGAGAAAATTCAATATTTAGAAACTATCCAGGGTTGTGAATCTTTCCAATACTTTTTTAAAAGATGAAGTGGTTATTTTACGTTTGTGTAATATATCGGTTTATTAACCTGGAACACAGAATTATACCAAAACCTCTTCCGATGGTCAGATACAAATACCCAGTGTAACTTAATTAATCATATTCCTATGCCAACCAAGTTACTTGAATTCATTAAGATTAAGTTCCAATTATGGCTACCCCCACCCAACATGTATATTCATATCCTGTAAGGAAATCTATTAAAGTGTTATCTATCCTCAAGCAAGATCGTGGGCTATTAAGTTTAGAGTTTAAAACTCAATCCATTTTCCAAGTTCATTTTAAGTTTACCAAATCAATCTTATTAATGGCCAGTTAACAAGAAACATTAAGCTTAAGACTTAATAAATAAACTTTTATATTACCCAAACTGTAAATTAACCCCTTATAAACTGGTGATATTGGAATTCATCACAACCCAAGATAACTGACTTAGTTACGACACATATTTCCGGTAGTAAAAGCTTAAATAAAATAAAAGACATAACGTAAATTGCTAGTAGAAATTAAATACTGAAAAGTAAATGACGGAAAGTAAATGACGGAAAGTAAATGCTGAAAATTAAATACTGAAAGTAAATTGCTGAAAAGTAAATGCTGAAAGTAAATTGCTGAAAAGTAAATAAAGTAAAAGTACAATAAAAGAAAATGCTGAGGTAAAAGGATCCACTTTTATTACTTCTATTTTAGATATCTCCCTAAATATAATATATTACTTTGCATGATAATTACCAACCAGCCATATAGGCGGTATCCAGATTAAGTCAAATTAATAATTCATTACCAACCAACCAATCAGGCGGTATCCAGTTTAGTCAGGTTAAAACTAATTTAAATAATTACCAACCGACCAATATGGCGGTATCCTCGTTAAGTCAGGTTTTTACTAGTTTATATATTATAAATTAAGGGAGATTAATCTAAATATTGTTAATAAAAGTTTTACCTTTTACCCCAGCAAGGGGGAGTTACCTCCTCATTACTGAAAAGTAAATTGCTGAATAAGAAAGAAAAGAAAGTATTGTGCGTAAAAGTAAATTGCAGAAAGTAAAGACTGAAAAGTAAAGAAAAAAAAGTGCAAAAGCGGAAATTAATTACTGAAAGCTGTAAATAAACAAACAAGATACAATCTTCTTAGTATTCTTAAGGAATTCCTTAGAAGAAAATCTTTCTTTACGGAATTATGCATATAACATGCGAATTTCGTGATACACATATCCACTGGGATGTGTCTCAAGAGTTTTAGATATATCATCCAAAGACTCCTTACTCAAGCCATCCCTAATGAAATTAATCTTATCTTCGCGGTTATCAAACACCATTCCTAAATATCGACAACGAGTATCACAAAACATATGAGCACATTTATAACAAACACACATTCTTTTGGCTCTTCTCTTTTTAACATATGTGCTTCTTCCTAAACCAGGCAGATGTGAAATAAAAGAGTCAGAGGACTCACTTGCCAATCGGATCCGTGCTTCAATAATCCAACGAATGTCAGTAGGCATACCTTTGATCATCAGTAGTCTCATCCGTTCCAAACGATCTTTGTAAACTTTCATCAGAGATTTTTGAAGGAGAGAAGGAAATTGCTTGTGAAGATTTGCGAGAGCATCTTCCATCTTGAAATGACTTAACGTGCAAAAACTAAACACACAAAAATTAAAAGACACCAAATCACAATATATACACAAATTGCATGAGTTGCCTCCCAGCTAGCGCTAAGTTTAATGTCGTCAGCTAGACATGATTTCCCAAACGTTAGGCTGGATCTGAAAGTGTGACACTTTCTTTTTGTCGCTCAAATGATTCTCCCCAGTAGTGTTTGACACGCTTATTTTTAACCTTGAATGTTTTGTTGAAGTCGGGATCATGTAACTCAACGGCTCTATCTAGTGAAACCTTAGTGATTAGGAATGGACCTAACCACCGCGATTTTGGCTTCCATGGGAAGAGTTTTACCCTTGATTTGTTTAACAGTACCTTCTGCCCTGGTTCCAGTTGTATGCGCACTAACTTCTCATCATGTCTCTTCTTGGCCTTTTCTTTGTACAATTTGGCATTCTCAAAAGGCCGAATGTGAAATTCTTCCAATTCGTTGGTTTGGTGGAACTATTCCTCTTCTGTTGCTTGTAGTGCAAGAATAGGCTTCTTCAGTGCGCAATACGCTTTATCTTCCGGCTCCAGAGGTAATTGACATGCTTTAAATTTGTCAGTAGAACTTTGCATTGCATTGGAGTTCTGGATGGTACTATGTATCACATCAAGTCTGAAACGTTCCTCCTTCTTTTCGTCATCCGAGAAATTCATGGCTTTGAAAACATTGAATGTTACTTCTTGGTCATGTACCATCATGGTTAGTTCTCCTTTTTGTACGTCAATAATGGTTCGACCTGCAGCCAAGAATGGTCTTCTGAGGATGATCGACACGTATTCACCTTCCTCCATATCAAGGACAATAAACTCTACTGGGAAAATAAATTTGTCAACCTTGACCAGCACATATTCAACTACACCTCTCGGAAATACGAGCGTTCTATCAGCAAGTTGTAGAGAGACTGAGGTTGGCATTGTTTCTCCAATCTGCAGTTTCCTGTAGATAGAAAAAGGCATCAAGTTAACACTTGCACCTAAATCACACAAAGCCTTACCAAAGTCATGTTCTCCTATGGTGCAAGGAACAATGAAACTGCCAGGATCTTTCAACTTTGGGGGAAGCTTCATCTGAATGATGGCGCTGTATTCTTCTGATAATGCTACTGTCTCGTAATCTCCCAATCTCTGTTTTCATGAAAGAATATCTTTCATGAATTTGACATAGCTGAGCATTTGTTCCAACGCTTCTGTAAATGGAATGTTGATATGCAATTTTTTGAAGATCTACAGGAATCGAGAGAAAACTGCTTGTCTAGTTTATTCTTCTGGAGATGCTGTGGAAAATGTGGATGTATAGTGTCAGTGATCATTTCTTGTTCTTTTTCCTTTGTTTCTTTTTCCTCCATCTGTGGAAACTGCTTCGCTGCTTTCTTTTGGAACTTTCTCACCAGTTGTTTTGACTCCAACATCTTTGTTGATTTCAGTACCGCTTTTTAAACATGATGGCATGACATTGCTCATTCCCAATGTTCCTTGGATTTGGTTTTGTGTTGCTGGAGATTTCCTGGCGGTCTGTAACTCTGAGCATTGGCCAGTTGTCCAATTTGATTCTCCAGTGCTTTGATAGAAGCATATTGGCTCTGAATCTTAGCATCATATTTTTTAACTGAGTCAGCACTTCTGCAATTCCTGGTTCTTTTTCTTGTTCATGGCCTTTGTTCGGTTGTTGTTGGAATCCGGGTGGTGGATAGTTCATTGGCCCAGAATTGTTGCTCCAAGTGAAATTGGGATGATTCCTCTACCCTGGGTTGTAGGTGTTGGAATAAGGATTGTTCCCATGTCTGTTGAAATTATTGACATAATTCACCGTCTCTTCATGTTGAACTGATTCTGGTGCTCCTCCATATGGTGAACTTGTGGATCCAGTATTACCTTGCATGCTGAGAGTTTCCATGAATTTACATATCTGATCCAGCTTGGCATTCACTGCAATGTTGGCTCCAACTTCATAAATTCCAGTAATTCGTTGGATCAAGCTCCTTTCTGTTGGCCACGAGGAATTGTTGTTGGCCATTTCTTCAATTAGGTCCCAGGCTTGATCTTCTCATTTTGCCATTAACGCTCCTCCAGCAGCAGCATCAATTGTGGTTCTCATCAGTCCAGAAAGTCCTTTATAGAAAGTTTGGACTTGTAGCCACTTTGTAATTTCATGGTGAGGACATTTCCGGAGTAAATATTTGAACCTTTCCCAGTCTTCGCAAAAGGGATTATGAATCTTATTGTACAAAAGATGTGATGACATTCCTCAACTTTGCAGTTCTTGCTGGTGGAAAGTACCTTGCAAGGAATTTTGTGGCTAGAGTGTTCCAAGTTGTGATAGAACCTGCTAGTAGTGAATGTAGCCAAGCTTTAGCTCTGTCTTTTAAGGAATATAGAAAAACTCGTAGTCTCATTGCTTCTTCAGCTGTTCGGTTGTAGTTGAAAGTACCCCAAACTTCCAGGAAGTTGCTGATGTGGGCATTAGGATCTTCAGTTGCATTCCCCCCAAACTGCACTGACTGCTGAATCATCTGAATACATGTTTTGATGTCACATGCATTTGCTGGTAAGGGAGGAAGTACAATACAGGAAATGAAGCCGTCAACCACCGGAATAGTTCGGTCTCGAATGGGAATTGTGGTGTGCAACTTCCAAAGGTTCAGGTTCCATGTTGACTAATGCTTATTGGCCTTCTCGCCTTTCTCTTCTCAACTGTCTGATGGTTCTTTCAATTTCTGGGTCAAGCGGTCGGATTTCAAAGCTTCCGGTCCGTCTCATGTAGTTCTGAGAACCTGAAACACAAAGAAAACAGATTTAATAAGCAAAAAGAAAATTAGATACAAGTAAATGTATCTAACCTCAAAACTAATAGTGAAAGGTAAATAAGTCCCCGGTAACGGCGCCAAAAACTTGACCGGTGCAATCACACGCGTATAACGCAAGCGCACGTATCGTTCAAGTAGTATAAAAAATATCTATCCCACGAGGACTTAATACCTAATCTATTAATTTATGAAGCCAAATTTTTACGAGTATCTAATGGATTGATTGTTTGATTGGATGATGACTTTAAATTTGAAACTAGTAAATAATATTGCACGAAAATAGTTTGAGAAAATTCAATATTTAAAACTATCCAGGGTTGTGAATATTTCCAATATCTTTTTAAAATATGAAATGGTTATTTTACGTTTGTGTAATATATCTGTTTATTAACCTGGAACACGAAATATACAAAAGCCTCTTCTGATGGTCAGATACAAATACCAAGTGTAACTTAATTAATCATATTCCTATGTCAACCAAGGTACCTGAATTCATTAAGATTAAGTTCCAATTATGGCTACCCCCGCTCGACAAGTATATTCATATCCTGTAAGGAAATCTATTAAAGGGTTATCTATCCTCAAGGAAGATCGTGGGCTATTAAGTCTAGAGTTTAAACCTAAAATCCATTTTCCAAGTTCATTTTAAGTTTACCAAATCAATCTTATTAATGGCCAGTTAATAAGAAGCATTAAGCTTAAGACTCAATAAATAAACCTTTATATTACCCAAACTGTAAATTAACCCCTTATAAACCGGTGTGATATTGGAATTCATCACAACCCCAGATAACTGACTTATTTACGACACATATTTACGGGTAGTAAAAGCTTAAATAAAATAAAAGACATAAAGTAAATGTGCTGGAAATTAAATACTGAAAAGTAAATGACGGAAAGTAAATGTTGAAAATTAAATACTGAAAATTAAATGCTGAAAAGTAAATACTGAAAGTAAATTGCTGAAAAGTAAATGCTGAAAGTAAATTGCTGAAATGAAAAGTAAATAAAGTAAAAGTACAATAAAAGAAAATGCTGAGGTAAAATGATCCACTTTTATTACAGCTATTTTAGATATCTCCTTTAATATAATATATTAACTTTGCATGATAATTACCAACCAGCCATATAGGCGGTATCCAGATTAAGTCAAATTAATAATTCATTACCAACCGACCAATCAGGCGGTATCCAGTTTAGTCAGGTTAAAACCAATTTAAATAATTACCAACCGACCAATATGCGCTATCCTCGTTAAGTCAGCTTTTACCTAGTTTATATATTATAAATTAAGGGAGATTAATCTAAATATTAGTAATAAATGTTTTACCTTTTACCCTAGGAAGGGGGAGTTACCTCCTCATTACTGAAAAGTAAATTGCTGAAAAGTAAAGAAAAGAAAGTATTGTCCGTAAAAGTAAATTGCAGAAAGTAAAGACTGAAAAGTAAAGAAAAGAAAGTGCAAAAGTGGAAATTAATTACTGAAAGCTGTAAATAACAAACAAGATACAATCTTATTAGTATTCTTAATGAATTCCTTAGAAGAGAAGTATGAATTTACAAATGAAATGGCTTTGTATTTATAGGCAGAATTTGCCTCCACCAAATCCATTATTAAATGCTCCACCAAATCCATTATTAATTGCTCCACCAAATACATTATTAATTACTCCACTAATTTCTCCACCAAATCCATTATTAATTGCTATCATGTTTGGTGGGAGCTTGACTATTTTTATTTATTTATTTATTTGCTTTGAAAGTGACTTTAATAATTACACATAACACACTTCCAGATGTTTCATCAATTTCGGTCATGAAATCTTCAGAATTCGAAATTATTTTGTTCTTTAAAGTTGTAGATCTTTGGGTCTTCTTTAATCTGAAACTTGAATTAGCTCAATCCAATATCGAAGTAAAACGTTATGCCCAAAATACGACAATTGCGCAAAACTGGAATTTCCGAAACTGCACTTCTTTAGAACACCCTTTCAAGTTTCCAATCTCCAAAATTAATATGTCAAGTCCAATTTTTGCCCTTATTTGACTCACATTTCGTCCTAAATGATTTCATTGAGTCTCAACATTATTTTATCTGCAAAATAAACTAAAACACATCAAAACGTTCATCAAACCCGAGAAACTAAACAAAATATTAAGTAAAAGGGGCGATAAATATTGATATATTTTCCGCTCATCAGTCCCCAATGTCTAAAAAGTAGAAGAAGAATTTAGAAAACAGTACTTGATTAGCTGAGATTCTATATTTAAAAAGAAAATTAAAGGTTAAGATCCAGATTTATCCGACGCTTTTTACCACGATCATTATCAGACCAATTAATCTTGGAAATGATAGGGTTAATTTGTGGTTCAAATGCTAAAATTTGGTCAATTAAATCATGAGCAGTTCTGGAAGTAAATAGGATATCTTTTACAGGTTTTGACACGAACCCATTCCTCCGGGCATCATCAAGAAACACACAAAAAGAAAATTATAAAATCCCACCATCGTTAAACAGTCCAATTGGTTTGTGGTGTATATTCAAGTTCGCCCAAGATAGCACTGTAAAAATTTCCTCCATTGTACCCAAGCCTTCTGGCAAATCAATAAAAGCATCAGCACGATTAATCATTTCCACCAGTCGTTCAGACATACCTAGCATGATTAGTTTCTCTCCGTTTGATGGTCATATAAGATCTGCCTCTGCCAAAGGTTTTGGGATGATTCCCAAGACTTGACTGCATCCTTCTTGTACAACCCTTGAAACGATCCCTATTAGTCCAAGATTGCCACCGCCATATACTAGGTGAATATTCCTTTCAGCAATGACTCTACCCAATTCCTGTGCTGCCTCAACGAACTCTGGCTTAGAACCAACACTAGTACCGTAAAACACACAGATATTTACAACTCATCTTCTTGAAATGGCTTACATTTTTTTTAATTTACTTCTTAAATATGGATGTCTTCAAGAGTTCAATGATGAGCTGAATTTATAAAACCTGAAAAATGGTGAGTAATAATAGCACTAGTACCTGCCAAATGATAATTATTAACTAAACTTAAAATATATCGTGAAAGTAAAAAAGTCTGGATCCTGTCGGAGAAAATAAAAGAAAATAACAAAATAAATCTCAATTATTAGATTAATACAAAGAGAATAATATTTACAAGAAGTAACGGCTTGAAGTAAATTAAATCATGAGCAGTTCTGGCCGTGAAGAGGATTTCTTTTACAAGTTTTGACACGAACCTATTTCTCCAGGCATCATCAAGAAACACACAAAGAAAATCATAAAATCCATCAGCATTATATAGTCCAATCAGCTTTTGGTGTATGTTCAAGTTTACCCAAGATAGCACTGTAAAAATTTCCTCCACCGTGCCCAAGCCACCTGGCAAAGCAATAAAAGCATCAGCACGGTTAATCATTTCTACTAGTCGTTCAGACATACCCGGTACGATAATTTCCTCTTCGTTTGATGGTCCTATAAGATTCGCCTCTGCCAAAGTTTTAGGATGATTCCCAAGACTTGACTACCTCCTTCCTGTACAACCCTTGAAATGATCCCTATTAGTCCAAGGTTGTCCACCGCCATATACTAAATGTATATTCCTTTTGAAGGACTTTTATTGCGGAAATCCGGTAACGCAGCGGAATAGTGGAAAATCAGAATTTTCCGATTTCAAAAACATTTTCTCGAATATAATAAAATAAACTAATTTATTTTATTATCCAATAATAAAATTATGAAATAAAACACTATAAATCAAATTTATGTGAATTTACCCGAATACCCATCATAAACAAAGCATTTTGTTTATTTTTAATCCGAAATTGTTCAAAACAATTTTGAATAATTCTAAATCATTTCTAATATGAATTTAAAATGTCCCAAATGTCAAATACAATTAGCAAATTAAATTTTCCCAAAATTGGCCCAAGGCCGTGAGCTTCACAAAAGGGGGGGGGGGGGGGGGGGTAGGTAAGTGCATTTTGCATTTCCATTGTTCAAAACACATGCAAATGAAATCCAATCAACATAAGATTTAATATGTATCATATACACATCCAAATACACCATATAAATTAAAAACCCCAAATTTGGAAGTGGTATTAAACCCTAATTTTTCAATTTCTTCAAATTAGACCAAATTGACAAAATCCAATACTTCAATCATGTTTCTTCCATTCAAATCAAGTCTCAACACAATGAAATAACTATAGATCAAATCTAGGTCATTTAAGAGTGGGTCAAGAACTCTAGATTATCAACAAGTTTCTCAAACTTTCAAATGTGTGCTTATTAACATATTAGAAGCATTCTTTTGAAACTTATACATGCTCAACACTTTCCAAATCTTTCATCCATAAAAATACAAAGAATAAAGAATAGAAAATAAAAGAAACTCATAGCATAAAGCCTAGAACCCAATGAACATTTTTCCTTCTAATAGCAAGTTGGAAAAACTTACTAAAATCCAAGCTTTTTCTTGTTTTTCTTTTCTTTTCTTCAAGCTTCTTTGTTTTCTTTTTAATGGAGTATTTGATAAGTGTTTCAAGGTTATGAAACCCTAAATGAAAACAAAACAATTTATACCAAAAAACCAAGCCTTGGCCGAAAATTGGTAATTAAAATATCTAGATATTTTGCAATTTTTGTTTCATTTAATTCGCTTATCAACTTGTTATATTTAATCATTACATCTTTAATAACTTTATAACAAGTCAACAAAGGCAACTCAAGTCATTAAAAGGAATATTATAACTTTAAGATATTTATATTTAATTAATTTAATCATTTAACAATTAAATAATTAATTAATTAATTAAATATAAATATATTAAATATATGTATTTTATTTACAATAAATATCAAATACATATATATAAATATAATATTAGTCAAATATCTCTTTTTACAATTAATTAATGTGTATTTGAATTAATCAAGCATTAAATGCAAATACACAAAAATTAAGGAAATGACTATCGGGTCCCTACACATGTATTTTACGTTTAACCTTTAAACAACTTCATAAATAATCAGTATCATTTATAAATATTGCCCTAGTGCTCTACGAGTATATTTCATTAGTGAGACTCTCTAGATTCAGGTATATCCGTCACGAAATCCAATTTCGTGTCCATAATTTATCCACCCGTAAATTATGACGATCACGGATAAACTCGCTGAATCATACAGGTTGAGGTCATGGCAAATGTATAATTCCTCCGTCACAGGTATCCGGATAAATCCCAGAGATATAGATGTAAATGTCAAATCTCTATATGGATTATCCAGTCGACTATTCTATTAGCAATCTCAAAAAGAACATTGAACTAACTTCTAAATTGTACCACGAGCCCATGGTTTTTATCTGATTGCTAATCATATGGACTACCTATGCTCTGATACACATAACTGACGGATCCTATCTCGATACACACAGGACACCCTGAGGATCTATATACACCCAACGAACATGCAGAGGTCTGATCTTAACAGATCAGTGACGTGACTGCCATCTAACTGTAGAAGATGTCTCATGCGCCCACAGTGGTATCTCAAGTCGAAGAATCACAAGTGCTACTAACCCCATAAGATTCTTATTGACGTTGGTGTACCATCCATTAAGAATCTTCGATGATTTGTTCAGTGTTTATCCGCTATAAACACCTACACGTCTATACTAGTCTCCAAGACTTATGGTTCATTGAGAAACCATTGGAATCATAGATTCCAGTATACGACATGTACAGGTCTCAACGGGTTTACTATACTGACCAAGTAGTGTAAACCTTGACCAGGAACTTTCTGAGAATGACAATGTCATGATACAACTCAATGTCAGTTGCGACTCTTTTGCAACTGCACCATGACTAGTCATTCTAAGGTCATTACGTCTTTACCATATTAAAAGATACATTATATTATAGAAACTGCATATATTATTCAAAATAATAACGTTTTACATAAGTATTCATAAAGAAATACAACCGGGAATCGGCGCTCTGAGCACCAACCCCAACAAAAACTCCCACTTGCTCTAGTTCCAATAACGATTGTATCTTATACCCATCGACTCCACGTATTTATCAAACAACTTCGTAGGTATGGTCTTCGTCAGCGGGTCTGCTACATTATCTTCACTCAGTACCTTGCACACGACAATAACCCCTCGCGACACAATCTCTCGAATGATGTGGTACTTGCGTTCCACATGCTTCGACTTCTGATGCGCTCTCGGTTCCTTTGCTTGCGCAATGGCTCCAGTATTATCACAGTATAACGAAATCACATTCTCGATACTTGGGACAACTCCCAATTATGTGACAAAGTTCTTTATCCACAGAGCCTCTTTTGCAGCTTCAGAAGTTGCAATATATTCCGCCTCAGTGGTGGAATCTGCTGTTGATCTCTGTTTGGAACCTTCCAACAAACTGCACATCCGTTAAGGGTAAATACGAATCCAGATGTAGACTTCTTCATCGGGATCCGATTGGAAATCGGAATTCGTATACCCATTAACTTGCAGTTCGTTTCCTCCATAAATTATTAACTTATCCTTAGTACCTTTAAGATACTTGAGGATATGTTTAATGGCCATCCAATGGTCATTGCCTGGATTGGACTGATATCTACTAGTTACGCTAACATCGAAACTGATATCAGACATTGTACATAACATAACATACATTATGCTACCCAAACATGAAGCATAAGACATTCTAACATTCTCATCTTCTGTTTGTGGACTCATCTTCTTTGAAAGGTGAATCTCATGTCTAAACGGTATGTTTACTGTCTTACAGTTACCAAAATTATACCGTTCCAAGATCTTATCTATGTACGTTGATCGGGATAACCCAATCAGCCTCATTTATCTATCTCTATAGAGTTTTATCCGTAAAACATAGGAAGCTTCTCCCAAGTCCTTCATGGAGAAATTCTTACAGAGGTACGCTTTGACGCTTTGTAACATACCTAAATCATTCCCAATGATTAGGATGTCATCAACATAAAGGACTAAAAATACGACCATGCTCCCCTGGCCTTCTGATACACACAGGATTCTTCCGAATTCTTGAGAAAACCAGACGATCTAATAATCTCGTCGAATCAAAGATTCCAACTTCGTGAAGCTTGTTTAAGTCCATAAATGGACTTCTTAAGCTTACATACCATACCCAGTTTTCGCTGGATACAAAACCTTCCGGCTGTTCCATATAGATTTCTTCATCAAGAAATCCATTTAGAAAAGCCGTTTTGACATTCATTTGCCAAATCTCTTAGTAATGATACACAACTATATAAAGCAAAATCCGAATAGACTTAAGCATTGCTAATGGCAAAAAGTTTCATCGTAGTCGACGCCAGGTTTGTTGCGTGTAACCTTTTGCAACCAGTCGGGCCTTGTAAGTTTCAACCTTACCGTCAGACCCGCGCTTCCTTTTGTAAACCCATTTACAACCGATAGGAACAATTCCTTCGGGAAGCGAAACCAAGTCCCAAACTTGATTCTCATGCATTGACTCTAACTCGGATTTCATGGCACTTTGCCATTTCACGGAGTCGATGTCCAACATCAATTCTCTATAGGTGAAATGATCAGTCTCTTCAACTAAGAGAACATCTAGACTCTTTTCTTGTATCAAATACAAGCGTTCATGAGGTCTAGATACCATTTCTGACATACAGAGTGTGTGTATTGAAGGTCCTTCATCTACTTGAACTTCAGGTTCCTCTGTTGGTTCGTTGTTTTCAGGTTGGACTTCATCAAGTTCAACCTGTCTATGATTACCACCTTCTGACAAAAATTCTCTTCTAGAAATTTTGCGAAGCGAGCTACGAACACATTTCGATGCTCAGTATTATAGAACAGATATCCCTCATATTCGAAGGATATCCGACAAACCTAAACTTTTGCCCTCATGGCGAAAGCTTATTTCCTAAGTCACCCTGATATAGGCAGGACAACCCCAAACCTTAATGTAACTAAGATTTGGTCTCCTACCGAACCATACTCATACTCATGAGTCGTAGGAACAGCTTTTGAAGGAATTTTATTCAAAAGATGTGCAACTGTTAAAAGAGAGTAGCCCCATAAGTAATATGACAAATCTGTGAAACTCAACATCGATCAGACCATATCCAATAAAGTCCGATTTCTCCTCTCATATACTCCATTGTGATGTGGAGTACCTAGATGGTATATTGAGTGAGAATCTCATTCTCCTTCATATAATCCATGAACTCACAACTCATATATTCACCGCCTCGATCAGATCGAAGGCATTTAATATATTGACCAGTTTTTTTCTACTTCATTTCAGAACTCTTTGAACTTTTCAAAGGTTTCCGATTTATGTCGCATCAAATACACATAACCGTACCATGACAAATCATCGGTAAAGTAACGAAGTACGAATAACCACTGTAAGCAGTCTAACTTAGTGGACCACATAAATCAGAATGTACGAGTTCCAGTAAGTTAGTGGCGCGGTGTCCAACATCAGAAAATGGGGCTTTGGTCATCTTACCCTGAATACACGATTCACAAGTTGGATATGATTCAATGGTAAGATCTGGTATCAAACCATTCCTAACCAATTGGGTAAGGCGTTTAACGCCTATGTGACCCAGCCACATATGCCAAAGTTCAGTATTATTAATTACAGGTAAACTACGTTTATTAACTCCAGTATTTAAAATATCTTTTGAAGTTTGCAATGTATAATGACCATGCTGGTTTGGACAACAAAGGATCTGAATATTACTTTTATCATATAAATATAAAGAACAGTTCATAATATTAATACGAAAGCCTTCTGTATCCAATACAAAAAGTGATATAATATTAGCTACACATCCAGGTACAAAATGACAGTCATTTAATAAAAGTGTCCCATTCGGCAATGAGATCTTGCATACTCCCACTGCAACTGCATCCAGAGAGTCTCCACTCCCGAATCGCAACTACATCTCTCAAGGCTTCAGTCTTCTACTTTCCTTCAGTACCAGCAACGAATTGCAAATGTGAATGGGACAAGCAGAATCTAAAATCCAGTTGGATGTAACGGCTTCACAAGCCAAAGATAAATCAATAACTGGAAAATAAATGTACCTGATGTAGATGCTCTCTCCCTCCTCAGCTGGGCAATGTAGTCAGGACAGTTCCTTTTCCAGTACCCGACTTTGCTGCCGTGATGTCACTTGTCTTCAGAAGCCCTCTTGGGCTTTGATATCTTTACCTGTGGTTGAGGACCAAGACCCTTATTCTTCTTCCCTTTCTTCTTCTTTCCATTTGACCAAGTCTGGGAAGAAGCAGAAAGTGAAGTAGGTCTTGGATGGCGAGTCGGTACTCCCTTCTTGAGGTCCTCTTCCGCCGTGAGCAACATCCTATGTAGCTCTTGGTAGGTAAAGATAATCCCGTTCATGTTGAAGTACATCACGAATTGGCGATAAGAATCTGGGAGAGAACCAATAATGACACTCCTACCGAGAATGTCATTCAGAATGTGATTATGTTGCCTCAATTGATCGATCAAATCGATCATCTGAAGAACATGTGGGCTAACAGCTTGCCCCTCATCCAATCGCGCATGGAACAGTTCCATTGCGACCTTATGAACAATAACTTGTTCATGGTTCTTAAACGATTGTCTTAATCGTGTCATCATAGTATAAGCATCTGACATGCCATAATACTGTTTCTTGAGTCCCGTTGAAAACGAACTTAAGATGTAAGATTTAACCCTTAAATCATCATCCTTCCAAGCTTTGAAGACTTCGCGTTCTTCCGGTGTAACATCCTCTGCCACAGCAAGGGGCAATGGACCCTCAAGAACATATCCCAACCTCTCGGAATCGAGGACAATCCTCAAATATAGATCCCAATCGGTGAAGTTATCAGCGCCTTTTAGTTTGTTCGCATCGAGCATACGCGCAAACTGATTTGTGGATGGTGCCGCCATCGCAAATTTATCATATAGATCACGAAAAATGGTTAGCAGAAATTTATGCAGTTTCATATAATATCATAAGCATAAACTAGATCATGGATTTTTAATCTAAAAATGCCCCTCCCACTAAATCATGCATATTGTAATCCCCAAACAGAATACAAAGATTTAATAATTAAATTAAATACAAATAGTGAAGGTTGGTTATCCTTGAATATATTTCAGCTCACAGCAGAGGCACGGTCTCGCCTACGTATTATCATCAGGTAGACAACTCATTTGTCAATCACTCACTAGTGACTCATGGGTTTTCGGTCATGGTCGTTTCTCGTTGTCGCTGCTAAGGCAGGCCCACAAGAGACGTACCAAGGTTAAACTCGTCAATGATAAACTCAATTTACTTGCGTAACCCTGACAGCTAGGGCACGTTCAGGATTCCGCTTTCGCTTGAATTTATGTAGTATCTTCTATACATCCGTTATAAATAAATCTCTATCGGCTACACCCTCACAGCAGAGGAACGGTCTCGGATGTAGTCACAGAGAAATATTTATAAATCGTATTGACAAGACGGACCACATAACATGCATCAAATACATAATTACATTTAAACCTTATTAATTAGGGATTTTCCGCTAAGTGTCATACACCCTAAATCTGATCAAATTAGATTATAACATGCATGTATAAAGTTAAGAAAACATGATTAAACATTGAATTAAAGGGCTAATCATATTAGGGGTCCTAGAATCAGACTCGCTCTGATACCATTTTGAAGGGGTTTTATTGCGAAAATCCGGTAACGCAGCGGAATAGTGGAAAATCAGAATTTTTCGATTTCAAAAATTTTTCTCGGATTAATAAAAAAAACTTATTTATTTTATTATCCAATAATCAATTATGAAATAAAACACTATAAATCAAATTTATGTGAATTTATCGAATTACCCATAAACCAAGCATTTTGTTTATTTTTAATCCGAAATTGTTCAAAACAATTTGAATAATTCTAAATCATTTCTAATATGAATTTACATGTCCCAATGTCAAATAAAATTAGCAAATTAAAATTCCCAAAAATTGGCCTAAGGCCGTGAGCTTCACAAAGAGGGGGGGGGGGGGTAAGTGCATTTTGCATTTCCATTGTTCAAAACACATGCAAATGAAATCCAATCAACATAAGATTTAATATGTATCATATACACATCCAAATACACCATATAAATTAAAAACCCCAAATTTGGAAGTGGTCTTAAACCCTAATTTTTCAATTTCTTCAAATTAGACCAAAATTGACAAAAATCCAATACTTCAATCATGTTTCTTCCCATTCAAATCAAGTCCTCAACACAATGAATAACTATAGATCAAATCTAGGTCATTTAAGAGTGGGTCAAGAACTCTAGATTAGCAACAAGTTTCTCAAACTTTCAAATGTGTGCTTATTAACATATTAGAAGCATTCTTTTGAAACTTTATACATGCTCAACACTTTCCAAATCTTCATCCATAAAAAATACAAAGAATAAAGAATAGAAAACAAAACGAACTCATAGCATAAAGCCTAGAAACCAATGGAACATTTTTCCTTCTAATAGCAAGTTGGAAAAACTTACTAAAATCCAAGCTTTTTCTTGTTTTTCTTTTCTTTTCTTCAAGCTTCTGTGTTTCTTTTTAATGGAGTATTTGATAAGTGTTTCAAGGTTATGAAACCCTAAATGAAACAAAACAATTTATACCAAAAAACCAAGCCTTGGCCGAAAATTGCTAATTAAAATATCTAGATATTTTGCAATTTTTGTTTCATTTAATTCGCTTTATCAACTTGTTATATTTAATCATTACAACTTTAATAACTTTATAACAAGTCAACAAAGGCAACTCAAGTCATTAAAATGAATATTATAACTTTAAGATATTTATATTTTAATTAATTTAATCATTTAACAATTAATTAATTAAATATAAATATATTAAATATATGTATTATATTTACAATAAATATCAAAACATATATATAAACATAATATTAGTCAAATATCTTAATTTGGTAATTAATTAATGTGTATTTGAATTAATCAAGCATTAAATGCAAATACACAAAAATTAAGGAAATGACTATCGGGTCCCTACACATGTATTTTGCGTTTAACCTTTAAACGACTTTATAAATAATCAGTATCATTTATAAATGTTTCCCTAGTGCTCTACGAGTATATTTCATTTGTGAGACTCTCTAGATTCAGGTATATCCGTCACGAAATCCAATTTTGTGTCCATAATTTATCCACCCGTAAATTATGACGATCACGGATAAACTCGCTGAATCATACAGGTTGAGGTCATGGCAAATGTATAATTCCTCCGTCACAGGTATCCGGATAAATCCCAGAGATATAGATGAACGTCAAATCTCTATCGAGATTATCCAGTCGACTATTCTATTAGCAATCTCAAAAAGAACATTTAGAACTAACTTCTAAATTGTACCACGGGCCCATGGTTTTTATCTGATTGCTAATCATATGGACTACATATGCTCTGATACACAGAACTGACGGATCCTATCTCGATACACACAGGACACCCTGAGGATCTATCTACACCCAACAAACAGGCGGAGGTCTGATCTTAATAGATCGGTGACGTGACTGCCATCTAACTGTAGAAGATGTCTCATGCGCCCACAGTGGTATCTCAAGTCGAAGAATCACAAGTGCTACTCAACCCGATAAGATTCTTATTGACGTTGGTGTACCATCCATTAAGAATCTTCGATCATTTGTTCAGTGTTTATCCGCTATAAACACCTACACGTCTATACTAGTCTCCAAGACTTATGGTTCATTGAGAAACCATTGGAATCATATATTCCAGTATACGACATGTACAGTTCTCAACGGGTTTACTATACTGACCAAGTAGTGTAAATCTTGACCAGGAACTGTCTGAGAATGACAACATCATGATACAACTCAATGTCAGTTGCGACGGTTTTGCAACTGCATCATGACTAGTCATTCTAAGGTCATTACGTCTTTACCATATTAAAAGATACATTATATTATAGAAACTGCATATATTATTCAAAATAATAACGTTTTACAGAAGTATTCATAAAGAAATACAACCGGGAATCGGCGCTCTGAGCACCAACCCCAATACCTTTTAGCTATGACTCTACCCAATTCATGTGATGCCTCAATACCGCAAAATACACAGATGTTTACAACTCGTCTTCTTGAAGTGGCTTACATTTTTTTTTTGTGTATTTCTTTCTCAAACTTGGATGCCTTCAAGCGTGCAATGATGAGTTGAATTTATAACACCTGAAAAAGGGGTGAGTAATAATAACACTAGTACCTGCCAAATGACAATTATTAGCTAAACAGTAAAATAAATCCTGAAAGTCAAAAAGTCTGGATCCTGTCGGAGAAAATAAAATAAAATAACAAAACAAATCACAATTATTAGTTAAAAACAAAAAGAAAATAATATTTACATGAAGTAATGGCTTGATTGATTTCTATGCGTCAGAGACAAGCTTCTCATCCAATTTTCTTATAAATTGGCAAACATGGTCTTTTAGAGTTAGATTCCCGAGACTGAAATGTTGTCTTTCTTGTAGGAACTGTGTATATAACATGTGAATTATGTGATGCACATATCCACTGGAATGCGTATCAAGAGTCAATGATATGTCATCCAAAGACTCCTTACTCAAGCCATCCCTAATGAATTTAATTTTATCTTCACGGTTATCAGATACTATTCCTAAAGAACGACAACGACTATTACACGTCATGCGTGCACATTTATAGCAAACACCTAGTCTTTTAGCTCTTCTTTTCTTAGCATATGTGCTTCTTCTTAAACCAGACAGATATGAAATAAAAGAGTGAGATGACTCACCTGCCAATCGGACTCGTGCTTCAATAATCCAACGAATATCATTAGGAATACCTTTGATCATCAGAAGTTCAATCGTTCCAAACGAACTTTGTAGACATTTATTAGAGAGTTTTGAAGGAGAGAACGAAATTGCTTGTGAAGATTTGTGAGAAAGTCTTCCATCCTGAAATGTGACTTTACCTACAAAAATTAAACACAAAAAATAAAGCACATTAAATCTGAATATATACACAATTTGCATGGGTTGTGTAGGCATTGTATTTTTGCATGTGAAACCCGATGATGAGTCTCATTTGGAGGCACTACTTTTGAGTCACGGAAGCGCGCGGAAACGGATATCGGAAGGGGAAACTCAGAAAATAAACAAGGTTCACTGTTTTCGTTCGTGATGCGTTCGTGTATGCGTTCGAACGGCAAACATATTGCAGGCGTTCGTGTCGCGTTCGAGGAAGCGTTCGAACGGTGTCGGTAATTCTGGTTTTGCTGCTAGCCTCAACCCAAGCCCAATTAGCCCACCAAGCCATAAGACACATCCTAATTAAATCAAATATTAATTAAATTAAAAGTCAATTAAATAAAATATTTAAAATATTTACCAAACTAAACTAAAATCATGCCTAATTTAAATGATTTGAACAAATCACAGACTAATTAAAAAGAAGATATGCCTAATTAAAATCAATCAACCAATATATTATTCCCAAACTTAAAATATTGTATGCCTAATCAACATAAACTAAATATTCAACCTTCCCTATCTAGCCAAGATTTGTCCCCCCTCAATCTAATCCTTTCCTTATCCAACACCAAATCAAATCCCTCTTTAATTAGCCAAATCCCTTTCCTTGTCAAGCCTAACCCTTTGCCTATAAAAAGAACCCTTCAACAACCTTCTCAACCCTAGCTAGCTCATACACATAAGATACAGAACATACAGGAAAATTACAGGAAGAACACACCCAAAAACAGTAAGCAAGAGATACAGAGGAAACGGCAGCAAAACCACAAGGAAACAGCAGCAAAACGGACTCGAAATAGTAGCTTGAGCGGCCAAAACAGCGAAGGAAAAGGCAAACCAGTGAACCAGAAAAGTTGCGGAGCTTTACCCCTTCCGATCTTCGTGAAACGCGAGTCGAGAGAGACGGCTTAAAAGGTTAGACCTGAGGGTACTTTTCACACTCATCTTTATTTGATTTTTGTTATTTATTTTGATCGTATTTTACTTATTCGTTAAATCTCATTTGTGTATGATGTGTGTTGTGGGTATTGGATGAATGAGAGATGTGTCAACTCTCGCGGTATATCGGATGGAAACCCGGACATAAATTTCATAGCCGATTCCGAATGGACGGTAATATGATCTGTACTCGGGACACAACTCCACGTACCGCTTGAGTAAACGACACCCCTTTTGTTTTGTGTTGCTTTGCTTTTGTTTATTTTTCGGCACTTGAATTCTGTATGTTGTTTATTTATGCATGATTCAATCGAGCGCATGGGCTTAGTAAGTGGAATGAAAGATCCCCTATGGGGAGGGGTTTAAAGCCCTTTACCACGATGCTTGCCGCGCCGGTTGATGTGTGTTCGGTTGGATGCAAGATACGTTCAATCTGGCATACTTAGTTTGATATTATTGTCTTTATCTTTTTATGCATGGTTCAATCAAGCGCATGGGCTTAGTAAGTGGAATGAAAGATCCCTTATGGGGAGGGGTTTAAAACCCTTTACCACGATGCTTTGCCGCGCCGGTTGATGTGTGTCCGGATTGGATGTAAGATGTGTTCAATCGGGCATACTTAATTTGATATGATTGTCTTTATGTTTGTATGCATGATGCGATCGAGCGCATGGGCTTAGTAAGTGGAATGAAAGATCCCATATGGGGAAGGGTTAAAGCCCTTTACCACGATGCTTTGCCGCGCCTCGCATTGTACTATTCACCATTTATTACGTCCCATTTCATGCATCATGTCTCATTTCCGTTGGAACGTGTTCACGAACGCCATACGAACGTGAGTATTCTGTTTCATTTCCGTTCGAACGCGTTAACAAACGCCATACGAACGTGAGCATTATGTTTCATTTCCATTCGAACGCATTAACAAACGCCATACGAACGTGAGTATTCTGTTTCATTTATGTTCGAACGCGTTCACGAACGCCATACGAACGTGAGCATTCTGTTTCATTTCTGTTCGAATGCGTTAACAAACGCCATACGAACGTGAGCATTCTGTTTCATTTCCGTTCGAACGCGTTATCAAACGCCACATGAACGCGAACCTTCTGTTTACCGTTCGAACGCGTTTACGAACGCTACACGAACGCGCACACACTGAACTGAGTCTGTCTTATCATATTCATGCATAATTGCCTCTTGGTTGATCTTTCTTGTATTATGTAGCCAATCATATTATTTGTATTCCTGCATTTATCCATTCTATGTGTTCTGGGATGATATTCAAGCATGATTAGGCTGTTAGCATGTTATTTGGTTAATAGGTTCATGAGATAGTACTCAAGCATGATTAGGTTGTTCTTAGTTTTCCATATCATATGATCGAGAGAAATGTCATGAGATTGCCATGTGATGTTGCATGTTGTGATGACTAATTCCCTGCATGTAGAGTTAGAAGCATGATACTCTTGGAAATAAGTGTTACTTAGGCCTGATTAAATTATTACACAAATCCTTTCATTACAAGTGACATAAGTAAGGGACCATTCCGAACCCAACGGTTTGAGGTCTTCCCTTGCGAGGGGTGAGTGCGGCCTTAAATCATATTTTCCCGGTTCACACCGGGTGGCGACTCCATTATTCTCCGGTTTAGTCCTCCGTGGCTACTCCGTACTCCCGACCGGGCCACGAGCCCGGGACATCATGCGTCACCCCAGATTCCTGTGTTCCCACAGGTTGCCTCTATGTTAGCGTTAAGTTTAATGTCGTCAGCTAGACATGACTGCCTGAACGTTAGGCTGGATATGAAAGTGTGACACTTTCTTTTTGTCGCTCAAATGATTCTCCCCAGTAGTGCTTGACACGTTGGCTGTTAACTTTGAATGTATCGTTGGTGTTGGGATCAAGTAACTCAACAGCTCCATATGGTAACATTTGATTAATCACAAATGGACCTGACCACATTGATTTCAGCTTTCCATGGAAAAATTTCAACCTTGAATTCTATAACAACACCTGCTGTCTTGGCTCCAGTTGTCTGCGCACTATTTTTCGATCATGCCACTTCTTGGTCTTTTCTTTGTATATTCTGGCTTTCTCATAAGCTTGTAGGCGAAATTCCTCTAATTCGTTGAGTTGGTGAAGCCGTTTTTCTTCTGCTGCTTGTGGATCAAGATTTTACTTCTTCAGTGCCCAATACGCTTTGTGGTCAAGCTCCACTGATAGATGGCATGTTTTTCCAAACACCATTCGATATAGGGACATACCAATGAGTGTTTTGTAAGCTGTCTGATAGGCCCATAATGCGTCATCCAGTTTTATAGACCAGTCCCTCATTGCTGATCCAACGGTTCTTTCCAAGATTCTTTTGATCTCCCTGTTTGAAACTTCAACCTATCCATTTGACTGTGGATGGTAGGCAGTGGCAACTTTATGAGTAACTCCGTATTTGGATAGGAGTGCATCAAAGTATATGTTGAAGAAATGTGTGCCATCATCATTGATAATTGCCTGAGG
>SKCR01008285.1:0-24072 GCA_019454045.1 Zanthoxylum bungeanum | reverse complement strand
GAGATTATTGGTTGATATCGTATGTTTACCGTCATGATGATTATTTTAACATGTGAACCTAGGAATAGATTACCATTGGAAATATATGGTGCTAGATTCGATTAAATATTGCACAATCATATCATTACAAGTGGCATAAGTAAAGGGACCATTCTGAACCCAACGGTTTGAGGTCTTCCTTGCGAGGGTGAGTGCGGCCTTAAATCATTTCCCGGTTCACACCGGGTGGCGACTCCATGTATTTCTCAGGTTTAGTCCCCTATGGCTACTCGTACTCCCGCCCGGCCGCGAGCCAGAACAGCGTCGTCCAATATCTGTTGTCTACAGTCTGGTGACTCCACTGGGGATAGAGAATTGGCCCGAAATAATGTCTGTATGATTGTGATTTGTGCTTTAGTTTAATGTGTTACCGTTGGTTTAAAGGGGTTAATCAAAGGCATTTTTAAAGTAGGTAATGGTTTGGTGTCTTCCTTCATCACTAACCTTTTAGAGGAAAATCTGTGAAGACACCTAGATAATCATGTACTCGTAGTTATTCTGATGCGAATAATTTGGGGGACTCGTTGTTTATTCCTTTCAGCACCAAGCGATAGATAAGAGCTAAGAGGATTGGGTTTTTTTTTAAGAGAGTTCTCTCCACCCTCCATCTGGGGAATCTACAACGGCAAAATCCATTGACAGTCAGTCACGCACCATAAATCGTTGGCACGCGATACTATGATTGAATTACTTTAAAATGACACAGGCCAACTTATATACATGCACGATCTCAGCACCTCATGCATACACGCATCATGCTAACCCTTTGTGTTCAAAAAAGCCATAATAGATTCCCGTTGGGTTGGGGAGAAGAGAGACTTGTCAGAAAAAGCCCATCAGCCTGTTGGACAAAATGACCCATAGCGTCACTATTTGCACAGATCATTGTGTTGTTGTAGCAAATTAACTATGTAACAAGGAAATTGCACTCTCGTCATTTGTGATTAGATCACCATAGATATAAAATGAAGAGAGGTCCCTATGATAGTTCCTGGATTGAGATGATATGAGACAGTATCAGTCCACGAAGGATTAATCATTAAATATCCCTAGCCGTAGTATTATCGAGACTGGACATCGATAATGCGGAATAGGCTAGTATTGCACTTGTGCGCGTTGTGAGGGCACAACGGCATAGTTCTCATATATATAAGTATGGATACTTGTGCAAGTGCGATAGGAGGTCGTGTTTCACCGATGGTACGGGAAACAGCTTCGCTCTGGATAGACCCTTCGGAATCCCATTGGTATTATGAAATGTGTCTATGGGAGGCCGAAATCAAGGTAGGTGTGTATAGTCTTAACCTGAGACTTACATCGCTAATGCTTACGACAATCGATATACTTTAGTTGAGGTCGTCTAGGACTGTAACTGGTTCTGTGTACGCCAATGCCGGGTATATTGAGAATCGTAGTGTATTGGATGTGATGTCAAGACGGAAGTATCACTCCAGTCATAGTGGAGATGATGTCACGCAGGATACGGTATTAGTGCTCTTAAGTGATGCGCATCCAATCGTGATATTATGACCAGGTCATGAATATCCGATTATAGAGACTAGTTACCAGACATCCGATATGTGTTTCGGACGGGGCAGACACTTATCCAGCCCCAGCCCTAGCACGTGACTATCCGATACTGGACCGATATGCACAATACAATAGTATACTACGCTTGATACAGATCTTAATATTCTTAATGGATATGTCCGGAGAATTGGGTAGACTTGGTGCTTTGCTAGGAGTCGACCTTGTCTCGTAAATCGGTAGAACGTAGTACTTGGTACGTACGTGATTCGGATACTCCCGACGACCGTATTTACTGCCAGATTATCCGGGGATCTCATGGGTCGCTTCCCGATAATCCACCGATGACGCACAACTCGCACTCTTGAATAATCTGGGATTATATAGAAGAGAGAGAAAATTAATCTAGGATTAATTACGGAGATATTTTATCTAGGATAAAATATCGTCTAAGAGAGAGAGAGATAATTAATTTGGAATTAATCGGTAAATTAATATATTCGATATATTAAACGAAATTAGATTTCGACGCGGAATTAAAATTAGATTTTAATTCGGGCAAACGAGTTAATTTAGAATTAATTCGTTAGCGACGTAAATAATAATTCGCTAGGCGCAATTATTTATTTAAATTCGATTGAATTAACGTCGCGACGTAAGCTCGGTATTTCGGAAATATCGAACCCGAACGCGTGAGTGCACGTGGGCCCACTTTCATTTGGAAACGTGTGGGGCCCACATGACACATGTCATTCTAATGCTTTGCATGTAGATTGTGTACATTGCACTCAATGTCATTGCATGGAGTTTGAGTGTGTTTTGACACTCTAAGCCATTGCATGTTTTGTGTCATAATTTATTATTAATTTAATAAAAATTATGGCATAAATATAAATTGATTTTTGGTAAATCATTTTAACTAAACACAAAAAACTTCTTCTCTCTCATTTTCTCTCTTCTCTCACGCCCAAATGAAGAAAATCTTCACTGGTTTGGAACCAGAAATGGCGTGAACAAAGGGAAGCCAAGAGTGGTTTCTCATGGTGAGAAATCAAGTGCTAGCACACTTTAAAGTCTTGCGAAGGTGGTAGGGAGGTTCGACCATGAGGCGGGACTCATCCGATGGAGTTTGGAGCTTCGTTTTGAGACCCGAAACTGCCAAGACAGTGAGCATGGACTGCTGCAGTGGGCTTACAAAGGCAGTGCTTTTGGGCATGATTCGTCTTCAAATCGACATAACCGATCAATGTAAGTATTCCGCTACCTCCGTTGGTGTATTCACGCATGTTTTCATGTCTTGTTTGATCTTGGGACCTAGATTTTTACCAACAATGGCATCAGAGCTAATGTTGCAAGCATGAAATTTGTAGGGTTTAAATTTGGGTAAATGTGATTTGAGCATGATTTGAATAAATTGCTTGTTTGAGTATGCTTATAACATGTTAAATTCATTTTGGTTGGACTAATTTGATGAAAAATGATTTGGAATTATTTTCCCCAAAAAATTCATGCCTTGGCCGAATGGTTTGGATTTTTTGGATCTTGGATTTTTTGATTTTGATTCATTTGATGAGTTAGAATCGATTAGGTTGATGTTAATTTGAATCGAATTGGATTGGATTTCGAATTGGACAAAAAACCCAACCCTTACCATGGCCGAATGTTTGTAATGCCCTAATGTCTTGGTTTTTTTTGATTTTGAAATTGGATGTATTGGAAATCATTCGGGATATGTATTTAATGTCGATTGCGGATTAATTGGATTGAAACCGAATCGGACATGAAATCCCTCCCTTGGCCGAGAGCTTTGAAGCATGTAAATGGGTTTGATTTTTCATTATGTGTGTTTGACATGTAATAATGAATTAAGCATGATTAATTGGACTAATTTGGTGTTTTGGAAATGTTGATTTAGTTGATTAATCATATAATGCACTTTGGTAATTAAATTGTGAAAATTGGATTTTTTGAATTTAATTATTGGGCCTAATTTGGAAATTAGAATTTAAATGTTGTATTGGGCCTATTGGGCTTGATTTATCAAGTTTGGTTTAGGCCAAATGGATTGGATCCAATTGGGCCCAAAACCTTGACCATAAAGCCCAAATGCGATTAATGAACCTTTAAAGTTCAATTGGGCCTAATGGGCCAAGATTGATTTATGGGCTTATGGGGTAAATCCCGGATTGGACTTTGGTTATCGGTTTGACCCGAGTTGACCAAAAGTCCACGCCTTAAGAAATCAATCAAAAGCCCATTGGACTTTAATTGAATTGACGTTGGACGTTAATCGGTCTTTGAGACGCGTTACGATTAAATTTGGAATTTAAATCGTAAAAGGTTTATTGAATAAAAGTGTAATATTTAATTTGGAATTGAATAATGAAAGTATTAAATACATGTTAAATTAGATTTAATGATGTAGTTTAATTTAATTCATGAATTCGTACTTTAAGTACTTATTCGCAAAAACGAGTTTGACTCGAACAAAATCAAATCGTTGTTTGAACATTGGATGATCACTTAATTATCAGATTAATTAATTTGATTAGATTGATTGATAGCATGCTTATGTGTGTGAATACGTGGTTGTGTTGAATGAATAATGTATATCGGATGGATATTAGTCGGGTGGGCAATTTTAGAAATTGTTGTAATAAATTCGATTTATTAAATTGGACCTGCGTGTCCAGCCTTATCACCTCTTTCTCTTGTATTCTCTTCTCACCTATTCCCCTCTATGTATATGAGGTTTCTTTAGAAGTGTAGTGTAACGGGTAGAAGTAATACTAGTGCTAGCTTGAGTGAGAAAGGGAGAGATTTGATCTAGGATCAATGTGTTAAGTATCCATCCGCATATCATATTATTTTTATTTTCATACTCGCTTTATTATGTATTTAGAATGCATGTTTAAGGGTGTATGATGATGAGACCTTAACAAAGATAATTAAATTGGTAGCCAATTTGCACGCGAAGAAAAACCCTCGTTAAATATCAAGCGTTTATTTTCCTTCCATTGAGTGATTCTTACTCAAGATCCGAGATTGGCAGGGGTTGTTGGCCAAAGTCAAGCCCTTGTCCGTCAAAGATGTGTTTTAATCACGAGGCTTTGTTCCATATCGGTGTCGTGTCCAAGTTGTGGTTTGTTGGCCAAAGTCAAGACCACTTCTTGTCCATTGACATTGATTACGAAGCTTCCATGTCAATGGGTCCGCGCTTGACTGGGATCACTAGGTTTGTTGTGCCAAAGCCAAGGCCTAGTTGATTCAGAGGAAAAAGGTTAGGGTATATCATTCTGTATAGGCATATATAAGATATATGTTTGGGACTTGGATGTCCACCTACTGGATCTAGAGTTGGATGAGATCCAATTGATCTTCGAGATCTACCTAGTTAATTATCATACAATTTGTTGGCCAAAGTCAAGATTGTGTGATATTTAACGGGATCCTAGCCCACTAGGAAACACGGTTTCCCGAGTACTCGACAGAGGGTTAGAGGCTCGACGAAAAATAGTGGGAGGCAAGTATTGAATTTGCAACATTCGTTCGAATACTCGCTAAACGCGCTCATTTTATTTTACTCGTCATATTTAATCAAAAGTATTAGTTGGACTAATATTTTATGTTGTTTTAAAATATATATAGTTGGACTATATACAAACTCATTCAATATATAGTTGATTTTATAATTGGATTATAGTAATCAATATAATTGAATTAAAATGATAGTTGATTTTATAATTAGATTATAGTAATCAATATTAAAATTATAGTTGATTAAATAATTGGATTATTGTAATCATTATAATAAATAGTACCTTATTAAATTGATTAAATAGTTGGACTATTGAAATCCAAGAAAGAATTGAAAAGTTGAATATTTAAAATATATAATCTTGGATTAAATGCTTTAAATGATTTAATTTTCAATTGGGAATTAATAATAGGTTAATTTATTTGATAAAATAACTTATTATGACTAAGCCCATATTAAGCAAATAGTAGAGCATAAAGTCTTTGGAAGATTTATGTGATGATGACTTTAGTGCTTAATTAATATACTTATAATAAATCTATCTTTAGATTTAAAAGTATTAAAGTTGCAATTAATTGACTATTCTAGTGGAGAAAAGTCAAAGTTTGCAATTGGGCATGTAGCACAAGGTGCACATCATTTCGATATTCTAAAACCCAAGGCTTGGCCAAAGGTTTGTGAAATATTGAAAAGATAATTGACATATCCCAAAGTGACTACCATTTGGATATGGAAGACACGAAGGAATTAAAGATAGGGCGAGGCTCTAACTTTAAAATATTTGTCAAAGTTATGTTTACTACTAGTATTGAAATTGGATTTTAAATACTTAGTGTGGTACATAATATATATGTATTGACGTTCAGAATCCGCTGTGAGCTGGATACTGGCTTCAAGCCGAGATTTCTCTGCGAATTGGAAACGGGACGAAAGTCGCTGTTTCGACCGTAGATACCTAAGTTTAGGAACTACCCTTGGGTATGTACTTAAATTAGGAAATGTATAATGTAACTAGTTTGACTAGAGACATTATCTCTATATCAGTGTTTAATCCGATGCGGATAAAACCTTTATATTCTAGAACACTAAAGTGTTTCATTATATAAAGATGATACTGAGATAAATACATTGGATGTAAATAACAGAATTTATATTTTGAATATAATAAAATCTCAAACATATAAAATGACAAATAAATAGCTCAAATTGATTTGATCAATAGAGACTTATTTGTGGCATTGTTGTCTAGGACACAATTAAACAAGACTCGTATATCCACACCTTTTAAGAGTGGGTACTAGGACTGATTTGACTATTCAAATAAGGTCTACGAATCTAGTTTATTAGGTAAAGTACCTAAAATACTATTTACTTGGTACATAGTAAAAGGCCACCGATCTGTTAGCCCTATTCATGGTGAAGTAGTTAGTGGGCCCATATCTAGCTAGGCTAGATGTGAACATGAATTTTCGTGACCTTAACGGATGTAGCATCACGTATGGTTATGTGTTTCTTTTGAAGAACACAAATCGGAAACTTCAGAGTTTCGACACGAAATAGAAAAACAGATCGGCTATAGTATTATTCCGCCACGGTAAGACCGTAATGGAAAATACTTAAGCAGTAAGTTTCATACATACATGAAAGAGTACGGTATTCTTTCAGATGAGGACTCCTCCCGAGACACGTCAGTTTGAGGTGTGTGTCCAAACTAAAAACCGAATTTTGTTGGACATGATAAGGTTTATCACGAGTCGCTCTGAGCTACTATTTCCTTCAACAGGATATGTATTAACAGTGCAAAACTTATTTAGAATAAGGTTCCATATAAATCTGTTTGACAGATATCATATAGGATATGAACAGGAAAGAAACAGAGTTTCTCATTCCTGATAATTTGGGTATGCAGGCATAACGTTTGGATGATACCAAACTAAAAGACCCAAATTGGATAAGTGCCAATATAGGTTATCCTAAGGGAAACCATAAGTATAGTACTTATAATTCTCACATGAGAACAATGTGATTGTTGCTCACCATGCGTTTTTCCTGAGAGGAATACCGATATGCAGTGGTCAGTGGGAGGATAGTGATACTCGATGAAAATCGGAGTAATACTGTTCAAGGCACGAAGTCCTTAATGGAACACAAACAGTTCATCTATGATGAATCTGTACCATTAATCTTCAAATACACAAGAAACTGAGTAGATCGGATAGAGTCAGAAAACAACCTAGGGTATGGGTTTCTGATCTAACCTCATAAGATGTCAATCTTATGAGGTATACCACCGACTACGTTTATGAGGAAGTGATACGAGGTATCGACTCCCTGTTATGGCAAAGTGCCATGAGTCCGAAATGGATTCCATGTATAACAACTATTTTGGATACTAGTTGTTGTACCACAAGGCATTGTGCCTATGGTACATTAAACGTCTTCAAGGAAGACATACATGGAAGGCAACATACCAACGTACAAAGCTAGGCTTTTGACGGAAAGGTATCGTTATCAACATTGTGTTAATAACGGTTCAACCTTTTACCTGTTGCCATGGTAAATCCATTTTGAAGATGCTTGTTGATAACTGTTATTTCATTTATGAAATGTGTCAGTTACAAATCAAAATCGCTTTCCTGAAAAGGAAACCTTTTGGAGGATGTTTACAACATCCTGACGATTTTGTATAACCGACAAACAAGGTTTGCGGGTTATTCGATCCATGTTTGGATTGAAGCAAGCATAAGGTTCTTGGAACTGTCGTTTTGAAATAATCATAATGGTTTATGATTTGACTCAAAACGAAATAATTCTTGTGTATATAAGGAGGTTAGTGGGAGAGCGCACTGACAGTAAATTCCCATAAAGCAATTGGTGAAAGCTTGGCTTTCATAGATTCTTTCAATAGAAATTCTCCGTAGAATTCTGGGGAGTAACAACCTTTATTCGAGGAATAAAGATCTACTGGGATAGATTTGGAGTTGGTTTAACACTCTCTGGGAAATTGTACATTTAAAATGTACTTGTATTGGTGTCTCATACGCTTCGAGCATATGGAGTCACAATCGGGTCAATCCAAGTGATAGTCACTGGATTGAACATTAAGAACATCTGTTAGTATCTGAGAGAACTAAAGATGTTGTCTTAAACTATGGAGAAGGAGAACTTGAAGTGACTGGGATCACTGCTACAAGTTTCCAAACAATTAAATACTGCGGTACTATAAAGTTTGAATAACGGGACAGTGAGCTGGAATCTTCCGAGCAAGATAACTGTTGCCGAATAAACAACAAATGCGGATTATTGCTGCAGCTGAGGCAGCAATAGAAGCCATTTGGTCGATAATAAATCTAATTAGATTAGATATATAGTTCTGTTAGCAGCTGAGCTAGGCGTCAGCACAAGGCTAAAGAATTAAAGGTCTCATCGACGATCCAGATATATACTTCTATATCATCTGATTCGTTCGGATCATACATCGTGGCGATGTGATGATCGTATAAATCGCGTCAGACGATAATCAACAAATCCGCTGACGAAAACCTTTCCTCAGCAATTTGAGCGAACTGTACATAGTTCGGGTGTTAGACACTCGAGTGACTGGCTATGTGCCAAGTGGGAGATTGTTGGACAAAATGACCCATAGCGTCACTATTTGCACAGATCATTGTGTTGCTGTAGCAAATTAACTATGTAACAAGGAAATTGCACTCTCGTCATTTGTGATTAGATCACCATAGATATAAATAAAGAAGAGAGGTCCCTATGATTAGTTCCTGGATTGAGATGATATGAGACAGTATCAGTCCACGAAGGATTAATCATTAAATATCCCTAGCCGTAGTATTATCGAGACTGGACATCGATAATGCGGAATAGGCTAGTATTGCACTTGTGCGCGTTGTGAGGGCACAACGGCATAGTTCTCATATATATAAGTATTGGATACTTGTGCAAGTGCGATAGGAGGTCGTGTTTCACCGATGGTACGGGAAACAGCTTCGCTCTGGATAGACCCTCGGAATCCCATTGGTATTATGAATATGTGTCTATGGGAGGCCGAAATCAAGGTAGGTGTGTATAGTCTTAACCTGAGACTTACATCGCTAATGCTTACGACAATCGATATACTTTAGTTGAGGTCGTCTAGGACTGTAACGGTTCTGTGTACGCCAATGCCGGGTATATTGAGAATCGTAGTGTATTGGATGTGATGTCAAGACGGAAGTATCACTCCAGTCATAGTGAGAGATGATGTCACGCAGGATACGGTATTAGTGCTCTTAAGAGATGCGCATCCAATCGTGATATTATGACCAGGTCATGAATATCCGATTATAGAGACTAGTTACCAGACATCCGATATGTGTTTCGGACGGGGCAGACACTTATCCAGCCCCAGCCCTAGCACGTGACTATCCGATACTGGACCGATATGCACAATACATTAGTATACTACGCTTGATACAGATCTTAATATTCTTACATAGTATCCAACGATGACGCACAACTCGCCTCTGAATAATCTGGGATTATAATAGAAGGAGAGGAAAATAATCTAGGATTAATTACGGAGATATTTATCTAAGATAAAATATCGTCTAGAGAGAGATAACGATTAATTTGGAATTAATCGGATAATAAATTAATATATTCGATATATTAAACGAAATTAGATTTCGACGCGGAATTAAAATTAGATTTTAATTCGGGCAAACGAGTTAATTTAGAATTAATTCGTTAGCGACGTAAATAATAATTTCGCTAGGCGCAATTATTTATTTAAATTCGATTGAATTAAATCGCGACGTAAGCACGGTATTTCGGAAATATCGAACCCGAACGCGTGAGTGCACGTGGGCCCACTTTCAGTTGGAAACGTGTGGGGCCCACATGACACATGTCATTCTAATGCTTTGCATGTAGATTGTGTACATTGCACTCAATGTCATTGCATGGAGTTTGAGTGTTTGACACTCTAAGCCATTGCATGTTTTGTGTCATAATTTTATTATTAATTTAATAAAAATTATGGCATAAATATAAATTGATTTTTGGTAAATCATTTTAACTTAACACAAAACTTCTTCTCTCTCATTTTCTCTCTTCTCTCACGCCCAAATGAAGAAAATCTTCACTGGTTTGGAACCAAAAATGGCGTGAACAAAGGGAAGCCAAGTGGTTTTCTCATGGTGAGAAATCAAGTGCTAGCACACTTTCAAGTCTTGCGAAGGTGGTAGGGAGGTTCGACCATGAGGCGGGACTCATCCGATGGAGTTTGGAGCTTCGTTTTGAGACCCGAAACTGCCAAGACAGCGAGCTGGACTGCTGCAGTGGGCTTACAAAGGCAGTGCGTTTTTGGGCATGATTCATCTTCAAATCGACATAACCGATCAATGTGAGTATTCCGCTACCTCCGTTGATGTATTCATGCATGTTTTCATGTCTTGTTTGATCTTGGGACCTAGATTTTTACCAACACAGCCAACATGAGTAAGTTAGTCAACGAGGGATCCTGCATGGATCAATTGGAGACCAAAGTAACCGAAATTATTGATATGTTGCAAGTTTTGACCAATGCTGTGGCCAGTTTGACCGTACCCCGTATAGCCAGTAACGGGAAGTTTTACAACCAGAATGGAAAGGCCATTAGGGGACCTTCAAGGACCAAGCCCACTCCCTCTGAGGTTGCCCCTATCAAAAACAGACTATTCTCCAATCTTGGTAGACCTTTGTTAGAGGTGTTTAAAGAGCTGAAAATGCAAGGACTCATAAATCCCTTAGAGCCTAAACCACTTCCGGACCCTGTGCCACGCTACCTTAACCTAAACCTTTACTGTTACCTCCACCAGCAGAGAGGCCATGAAACTAACAATTGTACCCGCCTTAGGTACGAGATCCAAAACCTCATTGATGCCCATAAAATAACCGACCCGGAAAAAGAACAACCCACACACATAAAACCTCCGCCCACCCACATGATCAACTCCGGCCTACCCGACCGCCTTGCCCTAAAAAACTCATAACCACCAAACTTCTCACATGGGGATATGGGACAGCAGTGGTAAAGGTGAAATAGAGCAGATGGGAGATTTCTGTGAAAACCTCTCGGACAGTGACGAGAAGGAGGTTGTAAAAAGGGAAAGTAAATGGGAAAAAGAACTATTGTACTTGGAGAAGCTGATGGACGAAGGAAGCAAGAAGACAATAGAAGATGAAGTTTCAAATTATTGAGATGTTTGTTTCCCAGATCTTATTCAATTATGATCCAGCATTTATTAATAATGAGGACATTGACTTTATCTGTTTGTTCGAACCTTTTTTTAATAAAGACGTTAATTTCCTTTACTTGCCATAATCTTTTCCTTTCAACCTGCAACAAGAGTATATTTGACAAAAGCATTCAACCATGGTACTGTGATACTCAGCGATGTTTAGGAACACGGGGAATCCTCGGAAGAAACAAGTAGAAAAGACAGGCTAGCCATTAAGTAATGAGAGATAGGGCAGTGAGACTGCCAGATTTTGAAGGGAATGAGTTCACCGAGCCGATCAACGTAGACAGATTGAAACAGTATTTTGCTTGAGGAAGAGAAGACCAATAAGTCACCAAGGGAATTGGCGGAAGACCTAACCCAACGGGATAGGAAACTCATTCATGCATGCATGCATACACGTAACGCACTTGCATTCTTTTTTTGTTTTGTTTTCTTTGTATTCACAGGTTTCAACGGAGAAAATGAGAAAGCGGCAAATGCAAGCCAACCAGAAGCAGCAACAATACAATGTCATCAGTGTTAGGAATGAATCACGGGGTTGAGGCCCACATCAGTCTAGGAAATGAATCAGAATCAGTAACAGTTTCAAGAATGAATCACCGGGTTGAGGCCCGCATTAGTATTAGTCTTAAGAAGGAATCCCAGGTGTGGGACACAGTAACTGGGCGACGCATGCTGTCCCGGGCTCGCGGCCCGGTCGGGAGTACGGAGTAGCCATGGGGGACTAAACCGGAGAATAATGGAGTCGCCACCCGGTGTGAACCGGGAAAAGAGATTTAAGACCGCACTCACCCCTCGCAAGGGAAGACCTCAAACCGTTGGGTTCGAATGGTCCCTTACTCATGCCACTTGTAATGACAGGATTTGTGTAATAATTTAATCAGGCTTAAGTAGCACTTATTTCCAAGAGTATCATGCTTCTAAATTCATATGTACAAAATAAAACTTATACATATATTTCACATCTAAGATTGCATGCTTGGAAGTACATCAAAGGAGCAACAAACATACAATTTCATTGGCATATTTATTCAAGAAAACACAAGCACACATACTAACCACACAAGCACACATGTGAGCACCTTCTCAAGTGGTACGTGGAATTGTATCCCAAGTACAGACCGTACTACCGTCCATTCGGAATCGGCTACGGAATTTATGTCTGGGTTTCCATCCGATATACCACAAGAAATAATACTCAATGTTATCATGACATAGGTATATGAATTGTAATACATTAAACACATTGTATTCATGCATGTAGGGACAGCTACTAGGAGAACTATGTATGAAATCTGATGAAAAGGACTCAGTTCAGTGGGTGCGCGTTCGCGTAGCATTTCAAAACGCGTTCGAATGGTAAACATAAGGTTCGCGTTCGTGTAGCGTTCAAGAACGCATTCGAACGGAACCAGACCTGATGCATGATAAGACTAAGAAAGTGTGTGTGCGTTCACGTAGCGTTCGAGAATGCGTTTGAATGGCAAACAGAATGTTCGCGTTCGTATAGCGTTCGAGAACACGTTCGAACGGAACCAGACCTGATGCATTATGAGACTAAGAAAGTGCCTGTGCATTCGCGTAGCATTCAAGAACGCGTTCGAACGGTAAACAGAAGGTTCGCGTTCGTGTAGCGTTCGAGAACGCGTTCGAACGGAACCAGACCTGATGCATGCAACATATAGAATAAAGACAACAATGTCAAGCTCAGTATGTCCGATTAAACGTATCTTGCATTCAACCGAACACACCTCAGCCGGCGCGGCAAAGCATCTTGGTAAAGGGCTTTAACCCCTCCCCGTAGGGGATCTTTCATTCCACTTACTAAGCCCATACGCTCGATTGAATTACGTATACAAAGAATTAAAAGCAATAATATCAAACGTAGTATGCCGATTGAACGTGTCTTGCATTCAACCGAACACACATCGACTGGCGCGGCGAAGCATCGTGGTAAAGGGCTTTAACCCCTCCCCATAGGGGATCTTTCATTCCACTTACTAAGCTCATGTGCTCGATTGAATCATACGTAAATGAGCAACATGCAGAATTCAAGTGACGAAAAATAAATAAATGAATCAAAGCAACATGAAACAAAAGAAGGTGCCGTTTATTCAAGCAGTACGTGGGTTGTATATCCAAGTACAGACCGCACTACCGTCTCCATTTGGATTCGGCTACGGAATTTACGTCTGGGTTTCCATCCTATATACCGTAAGAGACGACACCTTTTCATTCATCCAATACCCACAACACGCATCATACACACACTAGATTCAACAAATAATACAGTTCAAATAAATAGCAAAAATCAAATAAAGATGAGTGTGGAAAATACCCTCAGGTCTAACCTTTTTGCCAACTTTCGGGCTTGAATTTCACGGACGTCAGAAAGGGTGCAGCTCCTCAACTTCTCTGGTTCACTGGTTTAGCGTCCTAGCTCATTGTCTTGTTGTTTTGCTTGTCGTTCGGTCTCGTTCTGCTGCTGGCTGTTCGGTCTCCATTCTGCTGCTGTTCGGTCTCTACTTGCTACTCACTGTTCAGGTCACCTGTTTTGGCGTCTCAATGAACTATTTCGAGCATTTTTCGTGGTTTTTTAGTGTAGTTTTGTGTGGTTATTTCAAGGATTATAAGCGTAGTTTATGTTACTGTTTTAAGGGATTTTAGGGACTGTTTTGGGAGTGGTTTGGGCTGCTGTTTGGAGGTATGTTTTCGGTGATGGAGGGCTGCTGTATGGGGAGATTTTCGGTGATGGGTAGAGGTTTAGGAGGGTGCTGTTTTCGGTTACGGAGTGGAGGATATGAGGGGAATGATTTGTGTTCTTCCTGTTGCTATTGTCGTGAATGGCTAAGGCTCTTTGTGTTATGATTTTTCTGTGAGTTATCTGTATGAGCTAGAGGATGCATGTCTTGGTTAGGGGTTGTTTATATAGAGAAGGGCTATGGTTTCACCTTGTCTCACAAGGAAGGGATTTTGGCATTAAAGAGAGATATGATTTGGTGTTGAGCAAGGAAAGTCAAAGATTGAGGGGGGACAAATCTTGGCTAGATTAGGAATACAAAATATTTAATTTGTTATGATTGATTTTAATTAGGCATGACATCTTTTTAACTTAGTATGTGATTTGTTTGGTTAGGAAGTTAATATATTTGATTTATCTATATTAGGTATGATTATATTTTATGTTTTATTTAATTGGTAAATGGTTTAATTATTTTATTTAATATTTAATTTAATTTCCCATGTGTTTTAAATGTGTTTTATTAATTGGGATGTGTTTTATGGGCTTTGGGGGGCTATTTGGGCTGGGGTGCGAGGCTAGCAGCGAAACCAGAAACACTGACGCCATCGAACGCCCATTCGAACGCTACACAAACATCCGCAATCTGTCTGACGTTCGAACGAAGTAACGAACGCAGCACTAACGAAGACAGTGAACTTGTGAAATGAACTTGATGACTTACTTATTCTGGATTTCCCCTTCCGACCTCCGTTTCCCGCAATATCCTTAGTTAAAAAGGTAATGCCTCCAACTAAGACTCATCATCGGGATTTATATGCAAAAATGCAATGCCTACAGTCGCCCCCAATTTGATGGGACTTGTGCAGTGTGTGACAGTGACGATCCTATCAAAGTACATGCAATGCATTTTCACTTACCTGGGTCGCCAGCTGTCTCCTGGTTTGCCTGCTGTGTTGAGTTGAGTTGATCTGGTTTTACCATTTTTGGTATGCTAAACCCCATTTCCGAGGCGTTGCTGAAGTGATGTCTTTCCATTTTCGAATCGTACTCCATTTTCGGATTGCCATTTTCGGCGAGATGAGATGATGGTCCATTTCGAACCGTGCACCATTTTCGGAGTGCCATTTTCGGTGAGATGAGATAATGGTCCATTTCCGAACCGTTGCTCCATTTTCAGAGTGCCATTTTCGGCAAGTGATGAGATGATGGTCCATTTTCGAACCGTTGCTGATGAGAGATAGTCCATTTCCGAACCATGCCTGATATGAGAGTGGTCAATTTCTGAACCATTGCTGAGGAGAGATAGTCCATTTCCGGACCAATACTGATATGAGAGTGGTCCATTTCCGAACCGTTACTGATAATGATGTGGTCCATTTTCAAACCGTTGCTGATGAGAGGTAGTCCATTTCCGAACCAATACTGATATGAGAGTGGTCCATTTCCGAACCTTGCTCCATTCTTGGAGTGCCATTCCCGCTTGTTCATTCATGAACTGTGTTTCCATTCTTGGAGTGCCATTCCCGGCTTATTCATTCTCGAACTGTGTTTCCATTCTTGGAGTGCCATTCCCGGCTAAATTGATATTGATGCTGATGTGGGCCTCGTTCCTAGAGTGATGCTGATGTGGGCCTCGCCCCAAACTGATACTGATATGGGCCTCGCCCCTGGGACTCATCCCCAAGACTGAAACTGATATGGGTATTGCCCCCAACTAATACTGATATGGGCCTCGCCCCCAACTGATACTGATATGGGCCTCGCCCCCAACTGATACTGATATGGGCCTCGCCCCTAAGACTCATCCCCAAGATTGAAACTGATATGGGCCTCGCCCCCAACCGATACTGATATGGGCCTCGCCCCTAGACTGATACTGATATGGGCCTCGCCCCAAGACTGATACTGATATTGGCCTCGCCCTCAGACTGATACTGATATGGGCCTCGCCCCCAGACTGATATTATGCTGTCGTTGTTCCTGATTGGTTTGTCTTTGCCATTTTCTCTCCTTCTGCTTCAAAACCTGCGAATACAAAGCAAAACAAACACAAAAGAATGCAAAGTATGTTACGTGTATGCATGCATGCATGAATGAGTTTCTTATCTCGTTGGGTTAGGTCTCCCGCCAATTCTTCCTCAGGCAAAGTAAATTTCAACCTTTCCACTTTAATCGGGTCGGTGAACTCATTCCCTTCCAAGTCTGATAGTCTCACTGCCCCATTTCCTAATTTTTGAATGATCATCATATCTTTTCTGCTTGCTGCTTTCGGGAATTCCCCGTGATCTAAACATCACTGAATTTCATAGTACCAAGGTTGAATGCTTTTCTCAAATATACTCATGTTGCTGGTTAAAAGGAAGAGATTCAGGAAAGTAAGCAAAACGAACGTCTTTATTATCATTAAGAAAAGGTTCGAACGAAGAGACAAAATCAATGTCTTTATAAAAATGCAGGATCAAATAAACTAGGAGGAATAACTTCATCATTCGCAGCATTGCCTTCTTCATTGGCCTATGGTTCTCCACCGTTGTCATCCCATATTCCTATGAATGAAGCTGAGTAGTTGAGAGTTTGGAGGACAAGGGTTTCAGGTAGGCCAGAGTTGATCATGTAGTTGGGTAGGGGATTTCTGTGTGTGTTGGGTTGTTCTCTTTCTGGGTCAGGTATTTTGTGGGAGTCAATGAGGTTTGGATCTCATGCCTAAGGCGGGTGCAGCTATCAGTTTCGTGACCCCTTCTCCGATGGAAGTGACAATACAGGCTTAGGTCAAGGTTGGGTGGTACAGGGTTGGAATTGGTTTAGCCTCTAAGGGTTCCAGAAGTCCTTGCGCCTTCAGCTTTTCGAACACCCTTGAAAAAGGCTTACCAAGGTTGGAAAATCGCCTGTTTTTGATGGCAGTGACCTCAGCGGTAGCGGGCTTGGTCTCAGAAGGCCCCCCAAAAGTTCTTTTATTCTGGCCATAAAACTTTATTTTTCATCTCTTCTTCCTCAATATCCATGACAGTTTCCTTCAACTGTCGAAAATCAGAAATCATCGAAGTCATCCTCCTCAGCTTACCATAAATAGAGGGCTTGGTGCCCATGATAATCATCTTAATCTGATCTTCTCAGAGGGCCGAGTCTACATCTTCAGAAGCTGGCTTCTCCAGCGGTCTACATACTCCTTGAAGCTTTCTTCCGGCTTCTGCTTAGTGTTATCCAAATCACTGAGTGACAAGTCAATCTCTAAGTCTGTAACATACTGCTTCAGAAAAGCATCAGCTAGTTCCCTCCAATTTTCCTTAACCTTCTTCTCAAGGCTATGATACCAAACCACAGGTGACCCCTCGAGTGACATCCCAAAGATTTTTTGGACTTGGCGCTGTGATAGGCCCACTGAACTCATGACTGAGACATATTACTGCAGATGGACTCTCGGGTCTCCATTCCCATTAAACTTGGCCATGTCGGGCATTTTAAACTGAGCTGGCAGCTGTTCTCCGAAGGTCATTGCCTCATAATCTAACAACTCTTCATGTTTACCTCTCATTTTGCGGGTAACTGTTTCAACCTGATCCCGAAGCTTCTGAAATTCTGCCTGAGACCCAATCACTCTGCCTGTTGCATACTCTGCCATGTCATCATCAAAAGCGGGGATGTCATCCCCCAATCTGTTTGGAGATTCCTCTTGCCTCACATCCCCGGAATTAACCCCGGCATGAGCCAGCTATACCAGCCATAGTAGTAGTCAAAGCTTGCAACTGTTCAGTGACCTTGGCGAGACCGTTCTCTAACTGATCCATACGGGATACCTTATTATCGGATTCACTCATACTTGTTCTTTTAGTGAGTCTTGTCCCTTCTCTAACCCAAACAGTATCTATGATGTCTTTTTGAGACATAGACGGTGTTAACATTATATATGTATGCATGAGGTGCATGAGATGCATGTAACATATATAAAATATTAAATCAATTAAAATTTTCAAACAAATCGGCCCGTTACCATTTTAGAATCTTTCGGGCTAATTTTCATAGGAGTGAACCCATCCCAGTTTAAATGTCCCAACAAGTTCACATCTTATGACAAGGAGCCCAACCAAATCCAAATGGTAATGTTCCGAACACAAGCACAAAGTGGCCCATCAACACTTAGACGCCTTTGGCCCAATAGTCATGAAATACGTTCTTGTCCCAGTTTAAATTGCCCAACAATCCAATATCCCATGACAAATGGTCCAAATGGATCCAAACGATGATGTTCCCAAACACAAGCATAGAATAAAGATGATGCAAACATAACGTAATAATTTCTACATAATGGCCCATCAACATTTCAGAAGCTTCGGGCCTAATAGTCATAAGCTACGAACTCGCCCCAGTTTAAATGGCCCAGCAAGTCCGCATTTCTGACAATAGTCCAACTGTATCCAAATGAGGATGGTCCACAAGCACATATTCAAGGAAATAATTGTTACTTAGCCAACCCGGTCTATGGGGGTTAGCAAGAGTATAGGCAAAGGCTCTCACCGGTGAATGATGGCCCACAACTAGGTCTCCCCACTCAAGGGTTCGAGCAACCAAGTGAGCGCACCTTTTTTATACACTAAGGTACGTGCCAATGAGCTATGGTGTGTGTGACGGACTGTCAAATGGATTTCCCGTTGTAGATTCCCCAGAGGGAAGGTGGAGCGAGGCTCACTTAAATACCCAAGCCTCTTAGGCTCTTATCGTTTGGTTTCAGGAATAAACAACGAGTCCTCCAAATTAGTCCATCACAATAGGCTACGGGTAGATGGCTATCTAGGTGCCTTCACAGCTTTTCCTTCTAGAAAGGTAGTGAATGAAGGAAGACACCAAACCATTACCTAGCCTCAAAATGCCTTTGATTAAACCCTCACTTTATCCACTATAGACACGGTCAATTAAAACATAAATCCAAACATCACAATACAATATTTCGGGGCCGATTCTCTATCCCCAGTGGAGTCGCCAGACTGTGGGACATAGAAACTGGGCGACGCATGCTGTCCTGGGCTCGCGGCCCGGTCGAGAGTACGGAGTAGCCACGGGGGACTAAACCGGAGAATAATGGAGTCGCCACCCGGTGTGAACCGGGAAAATGAGATTTAAGGCCGCACTCACCCCTCGCAAGGTAAGACCTCAAACCGTTGGGTTCGGAATGGTCCCTTACTCATGCCACTTGTAATGACAGGATTTATGTAATAATTTAATCAGCTTAAGTAGCACTTATTTCCAAGAGTATCATGCTTCTAAATTCACATGAACAAAATAAACTATGCATATATTTCACATCTAAGATTGCATGCTTGGAAGTACATCAAACGAGCAACAAACATACCAATTTCATTGGCATATTATATATCAAGAAAACAGAAGCACACATACTAACCACACAAGCACACATGTGAGCACCTTCTCAAGTGGTACGTGGAATTGTATCCCAAGTACAGACCGTACTACCGTCCATTCGGAATCAGCTACGGAATTTATGTCTGGGTTTCCATCTGATATACCACAAGAAATAATACTCAAATGTTATCATGACATAGGTATATGAATTGTAATACATTAAACACATTGTATTCATGCATGTGGGGATAGCTACTAGGAGAACTATGTATGAAATCTGATGAAAATGACTCAGTTCAGTGGGTGCGCGTTCGCGTAGCGTTTGAAAGCACGTTCGAACGGTAAACAAAAGGTTCGCGTTCGTGTAGCGTTCGAGAACGCATTCGAACGAAACCAGACCTGATGCATGATAAGACTAAGAAAGTGCGTGTGCGTTCACGTAGCGTTTGAGAACGCGTTCGAACGGTAAACAGAAGGTTCGCGTTCGTATAGTGTTTGAGAACGCATTCGAACGGAACCAGACCTGATGCATTATTAGACTAAGAAAGTGCGTGTGCGTTCGTGTAGCGTTCGAGAACGCGTTCGAATGGTAAACAGAAGGTTCGCGTTCGTGTAGCGTTCGAGAACACGTTCGAATGGAACCAGACCTGATGCATGCAATATAAAGAATAAAGACAACAATGTCAAGCTCAGTATGTCCGATTAAATGTATCTTGCATTCAACCGAACACACCTCAGCCGGCGCGGCAAAGTATCGTTGTAAAGGGCTTTAACCCCTCTCCGTATGGGATCTTTCATTCCACTTACTAAGCCTATACGCTCGATTGAATTACGCATACAAAGAATTAAAAGCAATAATATCAAACGTAGTATGCCCAATTGAACGTGTCTTGCTTTGAACCGATCACACATCGACCGGCGCGGCGAAGCATCATGGTAAAGGGCTTTAACCCCTCCCCATAGGGGATCTTTCATTCCACTTACTAAGCCCATGCGCTCGATTGAATCATATGTAATTGAGCAACATGCAGAATTCAAGTGACGAAAAATAAATAAATTAATCAAAGCAACATGAAACAAAAGAAGGTGCCATTTATTCAAGCGGTACGTGGAGTTGTATCCCAAGTACAGACCGCACTACCGTCCATTCGGATTCAGCTACGGAATTTACGTCTGGGTTTCCATCCTATATACCGCAAGAGACGACACTCTTTCATTCATCCAATACCCACAACACGCATCATACACACACAAGATTCAACAAATAATACAGTCAAAATAAATAGCAAAAATCAAATAAAGATGAGTGTGGAAAGTACCCTCAGGTCTAACCTTTTTGCCAACTTTCGGGCTTGCGTTTCACGGACGTCAGAAAGGGTGCAGCTCATTAACTTCTCTGGTTCACTGGTTTAGCGTCCTAACTCACTGTCTTGCTGTTTTGCTTGTCGTTCGGTCTCCGTTCTACTATTGTTCGGTCTCCGTTCTGCTGCTGTTCGGTCTCTACTTGCTACTCACTGTTCAGGTCACCTGTTTGGCATCTCAACGAACTGTTTCGAGCATTTTTCGTGGTTTTTTAGTGTAGTTTTGTGTGGTTATTTCAAGGATTATAAGCGCAGTTTATGTTACTGTTTTAAGGGATTTTAGGGACTGTTTTGGGAGTGGTTTGGGCTGCTGTTGGAGGTATGTTTTTGGTGATGGAGGGCTGCTGTATGGGGAGATTTTCGGTGATGGGTAGAGGTTTAGGAGGGTGCTATTTTCGGTTACGGAGTGGAGGATATGAGGGGAATGGTTTGTGTTCTTCCTGTTGCTATTGCCGTGAATGGCTAAGGCTCTTTGTGTTATGATTTTTCTGTGAGTTATTTGTATGAGCTAGATGATGCATGTCTTGGTTAGGGGTTGTTTATATAGAGAAGGGCTAGGGCTTCACCTTGTCTCACAAGGAAGGGATTTTGGCATTAAAGAGAGATATGATTTGGTTTTGAGCAAGGAAAGTCAAAGATTGAAGGGGGACAAATCTTGGCTAGAATAGGAATACAAAATATTTAATTTGTTATGATTGATTTTAATTAGGCATGACATCGTTTTAACTTAGTATGTGATTTGTTTGGTTAGGAAGTTAATAATATTTGATTTATCTATATTAGGTATGATTATATTTTATGTTTTATTTAATTGGTGGTAAATGGTTTAATTATTTTATTTAATATTTTATTTAATTTCCCATGTGTTTTAAATGGTTTTATTAATTGGGATGTGTTTTATGGGCTTTAGGGGGCTAATTGGGCTGGGGTGCGAGGCTAGCAGCAAAACCAGAAACACCGACGCCGTTCGATCGTCCATTCGAACGCTACACGAACGTCCACAATCTGCCTGACATTTCGAACGAAGTAAACGAACGCAGCACTAACGAAGACAGTGAACTTGTGAAATGAACTTGATGACGTACTTATTCTGGATTTCCCCTTCCGACCTCCGTTTCCCGCAATATCCTTAGCTAAAAAGGTAGTGCCTCCAACTGAGACTCATCATCGGGATTTATATGCAAAAATGCAATGCCTACACCAGGGTTGAGGCCCATAACAGTAGTAGTTTCAGGAATGGATCCCAGGGGGCTAAGCCAACATTATCAGCGGTTGAAAGGAAGAATTCCATGGAGTGAGTGAAAAAAAAAAGAAATCTTTGATAATCAGGCATATGTCCGGTTACGACATTGTTTGCTATAGGGAGAAACCTGAGAAATGATAAGTGTGAGATGTGCTCTCATCTGGTATTCTGAATAGTTGATCTCAGCTAGACTCGCGAGCACTTGATCATGGGGTCTTAGTGGTGGAAGCCTGAGTAGCTGGCAAGATGACTAGTTGAAGAGATGGTGGATCAGTGAATGACCGTTTGCCTGGATGTCCACCCTGGTTTACTTATGCTACGATATATGATATGGTTGGAAACAAATAAAGTCTTTACAATGAAAAGAAAAGAAAAAATAGACCGCCTATAACCACTAAGCGTGAAGCTACCCATGGGCGAGTATTAGGACCACCATAAGGAGAAATGCCTTAAAGGGTAGGTGGGTCGAAAAAAAAAGAGAAGAAAGAAAGAGACAAAAGAAAAAGAAGAAAAACCATATCATGTTGAGTACGTGGAAGTAATCACAGAGTGTGATTAGGACATCTAGGTTGGTTAGACCCACTGATCCGGTTCTCCGAGAAAATCATCGAGTTGGCTTACTTAGGGTGTGAAGCTGCGAAAGAGCCTTAGCACACACACACTTGGAGTCTAGTTCAGATCATTTACTCAGACGGTCGGGTTTGAGTTGTATCAGGTACTTTGAAGGTTCTCTGGTTTTTGACACGGAGCATCCATTGAGGACAAATATGTTTAACTATCAGGATTATCTTGTGAGAGGTAGTACAGTATGTTGAAATGAACCATCACATTATCAGTATCAGTCTTGCCAGGTATGGCACTCTGGGGGCGAGGCCCACATCATTATCAGTATCAGTCTTTCCAGGTATGGCACTCTCCGGGAATGGAGACATGTCAACGTCAGTATCAGTCTAGGGCGAGGCCGACATCAGCATCAGTTTAGGGGCGAAGCCCACATCAGTATCAGTTTGGGGGCGAGGCCCACATCAGTATCAGTTTGTGGCCCGAGGCCCATATCCGTATCAGTTTAGGATTGAGTCCCAGTGCCGAGGCCCACATCAGTATCAGTTTGGGGGCGAGGCCCACATCAGTATCAGTCTGTGGGCCGAGGCCCATATCCGTATCAGTTTGGGGATGAGTCCCACAGCCGAGGCCCACATCAGTATCAGTTTGGGGATGAGTCCCAGGGTCGTGACCCACATCAGTAGCATTTTTGGGATGCGTCCCAGGGTCGAGGCCCACACATATCATCAGTAATTTTGGGGATGAGTCCCAGGGTCGAGGCCCACATCAGTATCCGCTTGGGGGCGAGGCCCACATCAGCATCAGTTTAGGGGTGAGGCACACATCCGCATCAGTTTGGGAGCGAGGCCCATATCAGTATCAGCTTGGGGATGAGTCCCAGGGTCGAGGCCCACATCAGTATCAGTTTGGGGATGAGTCCCAAGTGTTAGGCATTATGTCCCTGTTGGACAAAATGACCCATAGCGTCACTATTTGCACAGATCATTGTGTTGTTGTAGCAAATTAAACTATGTAATAAGGAAATTGCACTTCATCATTTGTGATTAGATCACCATAGATATATAAATGAAGAGAGGTCCCTATGATTAGTTCCTGGATTGAGATGATATGAGACAGTATCAGTCCACGAAGGATTAATCATTAAATATCCCTAGCCGTAGTATTATCGAGACTGGACATCGATAATGCGGAATAGGCTAGTATTGCACTTGTGTGCGTTGTGAGGGCACAATGGCATAGTTCTCATATATATAAGTGTTGGATACTTATGCAAGTGCGATAGGAGGTCGTGTTTCACCGATGGTACGGGAAACAGCTTCGCTCTGGATAGACCCCTCGGAATCCCATTGGTATTATGAATATGTGTCTATGGGAGGCCGAAATCAAGGTAGGTGTGTATAGTCTTAACCTGAGACTTACATTGC
>SKCR01008284.1:0-24060 GCA_019454045.1 Zanthoxylum bungeanum | reverse complement strand
AAGCTTGGAGCTTCAATGGTGACATCCATGGCCGAATGAACAAGGAGGAAGAACCCCAAAAACCGTGCAGTCCACTGTCACAGAAGCCATTGCCGAGCTTGGAGGAGGCTAAAACGCATCTTGTTCTTCATTTCATCAAAACCTATCAATGTGAGTATGAATTCCGCCTTACTCCTTGAATGTATTCAACTTGTTTTTATGCATGTTTGTGATCCTTGGGACTTGATTGAATCTCTACACCCTAATTATCCCTTCGATTCTCATCAGAATTACTGATGTCTCCACGGTTAGGCTTCCCATGCTCCATTTCCGGAATTGATAAATTTACAGAAATGATCATTGTCATTATCAACAATGTTGGTAATGGATATTCCTTTAGATGCACTTATTTAACTTGATCTTAACATTCCTTCTCACATCTTAGCTACTTAACTCTTTGTATTCTCATTGCCAAGCTTAAATTGATTATGAGCTTCTCTCCTCAAATTTCCAATATTCTTGTTTATCCATGGCTTAGGGTTTTCTAACTTACTGATATTTTCTACCAATGCCGCTTGAACTCCAAAATGTTACTTCTGAACAGTTTCCTAGTGGTCCCTCCCAATTGGCTAAAGATTCAAGCTTAAGTGGGTGCACCTTAATACTTAAATCGTATTCCCTACTATTAACGTTGATAATGATGTTTTTGGCCTGCCAAAGTTCATTTCTTTTTTGTACTTGTCCTCATTGTTACTGTAAATCTGGTTGTCGTTCCCTTACGTCATCTCATTTTCTAGTCCTGAATGTATGTCATGACACCTCCTCTTTATTGTTTTCCATATTGTAATAAACTTATTTCCTCGGTTCTATACTATACTACTCTCCTACCAATACTTACTTAGTATTTTCTCCTATTGTCGTTGCACCTTTACAGTTTTACTTCCAAGCCTTTTCATCTACTTTCTTGGTTTGTTCTGTAACTGAAACTTATACGGCCTCTATCTATGTCTCCTTGTCTGAAGGATATTAGCTCTCACATCTCCCTAGTCATATTTAACACTCGTTCTCTTATGTCCTTGTCACTGCCTAACTAGTACTTTCTCTCTTCATTATTTCATTTAGATAACTTTTATTCTAGGTCTTTTACTTAGAACTATGTCTGCTTTTATTTTGTTCTTGTACTATGTCTAAAGGTTTTCTATTCCGATTTCTTTCAACTAAACATATTCTTGGTTCTGGGAATGTCTTGAGACGAACATCAAGGTCTATCTTCGTTGTTGTTGTTTAACAAGGGTTGGGAGGGTGGGAACTTATCTTGAGGCTTTTCTGTTACAGTGATTCGGTGACACATATTCTTTACCTAGGACTCTCGGGTATACATGTCTGGTGTCTTTTTCTACTCTAGGGTACTACTGTTAAAACTTGTCTGGCTTGCCTTTTCTAACCTTATTCGGGATCATTCTCAATAATTAGTCACTCCACATCCCTGTAAAATCCTTCTAGAGCCATGCTCCCTATCAACTTCTCGTGTTTCCTCTTTACTCCTTCCTATATAATCTCTGTTATTTAACCCTCTAAATTCATTATCTTTTTCCTCTGAGTAATGCTATAATCTCTTTGCTATACTTCCTTAAGAAACTCGCTTTGCTACAAAGGTTTCTTCCTTGGCTCAGTTTCTTAAACTCCTTACTCCTGTACTTCATTGAAAACTCCATCTTCTTCAATTATTTTAGGACATCTCATACTAAATTCTTGGTTCATAAATCTTTAACTAGTCATTCTTCTCAATACCATGAGACTCTTTATAAGTTGTTTGCTATATTCCAAAGAATCGTTCCCCCTGATCTCTTTGTGCTTATAAAATCTTTACTTCCTTAAGGGTTCCTTAATTCTATGGTGGCTTCCAGGCCTAGATCAACTTATTGTAGCTTCAATCTATTTTATTTCATGCTTCTTCTCTATGTTTCACTTGAGCTTATCGATTTGGCTGTCTAATCATCTCGTTATTAATCTAATCTATCCATTGCCCTACTTTACTGATTCTTTTCCTTACTAGGCTCTAATTTGAGAATGGATACATCCTCACGTGTCTGGTTCGGTATCTATATGCTTACTAAAATCAAGGTTTTCGGAAGGAAAGGTCTTCATCCAGTCTACAGGAAATTGGTCGACTACTTCATATTTTGGGGTCCCATAACTATCATCAATTCTCTACACTACTATCTTCTCGTTTCGTTATCTTTGTGCCCGAATGCACTGAATTTTCCTTGTTACTTCTCGCGTCCCTTTTATCATTTGGATATCCCAATTATTTTCTCTTCACCTTGCTACTAAGACTAACAGTGGGTTATTCTTCTATCTGATTCTTAGATCTCCACTTCTTGTTCTCGCTATAAATCTCGATTTGGTCACACTATTCTACTGACCATACTGGTACTTTTGCCACTTCCTAAATATCTCCAACTTCATGGGTCTATTCTTATATTCTTCTACAGAATTCAACTAACTTGGGCTTATTTGAGGGTTCTACGGCATTTGGTCTATCTTGTGGACTCCTACTAGTCTTGCAAACCTTATGCCGACGTGTCTAAATCCTTAGGTTATTCTGGGTTCTCCTCTTCATACTTTCTGAGACTTCCTGAATTCTTTTCTTGGTTATCCACCTTCCATGGTCTTTCCATTTCTTAAGGTGAACTCTGACGCGGAACTCACTTGGATGTTTAAGGCCAAGCAAACCCCTCGTAATGGATAGAACCCCAAGCACTGCGAATTCGATTTTATAGGAACAAAACCCTTCCAAGGCCACAAAAAAGACCCACAAAGAACCTGTCTTTGAGAACCCTTAAGATGATTCCTTGCAGTGTTATGCTAGCACGGAGACGCCACCAAGGTTGCCATGCCTTAGATAAGTCAAAGCTGAAACAAAGGGGAATCCCTCCCTTAAGCTTGAAAATCGGCCATAGCCATTTTTCTTTGAAGAAATTCGAAAATATGTAAGTTGTTATTGAAGAAGACAAAGTTTACAATATATAGGATAAGACAATTTTACTAAAATGCCCTTCAAAAGGTAAAAAGACCAAAAGGTCCTAAAACTACCCAATGGCTACATAAAGCTAAAGCCCTAAGTAGTCATTTACTAAATATTACAAATATCCTCTCAAAGATCTTTATGCAAGTGGTAAAAAGATCAAAAACAAAAAGTCAACAAAATGGGCATCTTTTCTAAAGAATGCCTAATAGGTCATTTAACTAACTAACTTAGTTCTAATCCAATTTGACCCAAATGATCTAGTTAACTAAGTTACAAATAGCCTAACTAGAGTCAACATGTCAAGCAAAAGGTTAAAATACAAACCCATTTGGCCGAATTACATATAAGGCATAAAATGGCCAAATTCTTCCAAATGGTCCTAGCTTCAAAATCGGCTATTGTGCGTCTTCTAGAATGACTTGGTCCATGTGAAATAGCTTTAGACCCACTCCAATATGCCCTGGGGGTTGTCTGTCACACTCAGCCATGGCACTCTGTGCTAGTCCCGCCATTGCGTCTTTGATCTTCTTAGCTTTCTGGCGTGTGATTGACCATGTTGTAACTTACAAAGGCTCTACCATGTTACTGGCCATGACATCTAATGTTCATTGAGTGGCTGGATTCGTGTCATTCCCTCCCTTTTGAAAAGGATTCGACCTCGAATCTGTACCTGCATCAAAAGAGTTAAGTTAGAAACATTAAATATAGCAGACACATTATACTCACCTTGTAAATCCAGTTTGTACGCATTATCATTGATTCGCTCCAAGACTTGAAATGGACCATCTCTTATTGGTTGTGACTTTTATTTACGTTGTTCGGGAAATCGCTACTTGCACATGTGTACCTAAACCCAATCACCAGGCTGAAATACCACACGTTTTCTTCCCTTATTGGCATGCAAAACATATTGCTCATTCTTTCTCTGTATGTGCTCCCTTGCTTTCTCATGTATGTGTTTCACCAAATCAGCTTTTCTTTTGCCATCTAACCCTGTATGCTCATCAATTGGTAATGGTAACAAATCTAATGGAGTTAGTGGCTGAAAACCATAAACAATTTGAAATGGTGAATAAGATGTAGAAGAAGAATGAATGCTACGGTTATATGTAAATTCAATAAAAGGAAAACAATCCTCCAAAGTTTTTAAGTTCTTAGTGATAATAGTACGCAATAACTGAGTCAAAGTCCTATTAACCACCTCGGTTTGTCCATCATTTTGGGGGTGACATGTAGTAGAATACAAAAGTTTAGTTCCCAACTTACCCCATAAAACTTTCCAAAAGTGACTAAGGAATTTAACATCACGATTGAAACTATACCGTGGAATTCCATGGAGTCGTACTACTTCTGACATGATCCAGGCCGACAACAAAGCAAAAGACCCATTACAAGTACCAGAAGGGCCAATTACGAGGCAGAGGACCAAAAGACTCAAAGAAGCAATGGCGGGATTAGTTCAGAGTTTTATGGCCGATTGCAACAAACAAATAGAGACGCATGTGGGCTTCAATATAGAGGGCCCAAAGCCACTTCACTTGGCCCAAATCAGTTTTGAATGAAGCTTCACAGGCCTTTGAAGACTTGAAGACTTTGGTATTTTTGTAATTATCCTTTAGGGGCATGTTGTCTTTATGCCTTTAGGGTTTCTCTTTGTAACACTATTTAAGCTTTATTTTTTTTTCATTTTGGAAACAATCAATTAATTTGAGAGAATATTACAGCTTTATGCTTTTTGGCTATGGCCAAATTATTGTAAGGGAGGGATTCCCCTTTTCAAGTTAAAATCGACTTATCTAAGTTTGGCAAACTTAGTGGCGTCTCCATTGCTAGCAAAACACTACAAGGAATCATCTTAAAAGTTCTAAAGGGCAAGTTCTTTGTTGGTAGTCTTTGTGGCCTTGGAAGGGTTTTGTTCCTACAAAATCAAATTCGCAGTTCTTGGGATTCTGTCCGTTGCTGGGGTTTGCTTGGATTTCGAATCCAAGTGGGTTTCTTGTCACTTCTCTAAAGAACAAGTCAGCAATGTTAGTGGCATCATCAGTCTTATGACATGCTATAAAGTGTGCCATCTTACTGAACCTATCAACCACTACAAAAATGGAATCTCTACCCCGCCTAGTCCTAGGTAAACCCAATATAAAGTCCATCGATACATCTACCAATGGCTCGTTAGGTACAGGCAATGGTGTATACAAACCATGAGGCATAACCTTAGATTTAGCATTTTTACAAGTTAAGCATTTATCACACAAACGCTTAATATCTCTCCTCATTTTAGGCCAATAGAAATGTTCACTCAATACTTCTAAGGTCTTGGCAATGCCAAAGTGCCCCATTAAACCTCCCTCATGCACTTCCCTAACTAAAAATTCACGCATATTACAAACAGGAATGCATAATCTATGTTCCTTAAACAGAAACCCATCATGTTGGTAGAATTTACTAAAGGTAGACTTTTCACATGCAGCATAGATAGTACTGTTGTCAGTATCATTTTCATAAAGTTCTTTAATAAATTCAAACCCAAGCATCCTTGCATTCAATGAAGTAAGTAAAGCATACATTCACGATAGTGCATCGACGATAATGTTTTCCTTACCTTGTTTGTAGCGGATTACGTATGGAAATGTCTCAACAAACTCCAACCATCGTGCGTGCCATTTGTTTAGCATACCTTGACCTTTCAAATGCTTCAATGACTCATGATCTATATGGATCACAAACTCTCGAGGCCATAGATAATGCTGCCAAGTCTCAAGGGCTCTCACTAGCGCATACAACTCCTTGTCGTTTGTGGGGTATCTCAAAACAGCTTCGTTAAGCTTCTCACTAAAGTAGGCAATTGGCCATTTTTCTTACATAAGAACCGCTCCAATGCCTAATTCGGATGTGTCACACTCAATCTCAAATGTCTTCTCAAAGTTGGGTAGCGCCAAAACGGGTGCACTGCACAACTTCATTTTAAGATCCTGGAATGCACGCTCCTGCTCTTCTTCCCATTTGAAGCGAACAGTTTTCTTCACTACTTCAGTATGTGGTGCTGCAATACTGCTGAAGTCTAAAAAAATCTAAGGTGGAAGCTTGCTAATCCATGGAAGCTTATGACTTCGGTCACAGTTGTAGGTGTAGGCCAATCCTGAATTGCCTTTACCTTTTCCACATCAACTTCGATGCCATCTGTACTTACAACAAAACCAAGGAAAACCATTATATACATAAAAAAAGTGCACTTATCAATGTTAGCATACAGTTTCTCCTGCCTTAACACATCAAGAACATGCTTCAAATGTGTAACATGCTTATCTATTTTTTTACTGTAAACTAAGATGTCATCAAAATAAACTACAACAAACCTACCTACAAATGCACGCATAACATGATTCATCAATCTCATAAATGTGCTAGGTGCGTTTGTAAGACCAAATGGCATAAATAACCATTCATACAGGCCATAATTGTTCTTAAATGCAGTTTCCACTCATCTCCCTCTCTCATGTGAATTTGATGGTATCCACTCTTTAAATCAATCTTACAAAAAAATTTGGAACCATGCAACTCTTCTAACATGTCATCTAGTCTAGGAATAGGGTGATGATACTTTACCGTTATATTGTTGATCGCTCGACAATCAACACACATACGCCACGTCCCATCTTTCTTAGGAACTAGAAAACTGGTACCGCACTGAGACTCATACTTTCTCTGACATACCCCTTGTCCATCAACTCCCGCACTTGCCTCTGAATTTCTTTTGTTTCCTCAGGATTGATTCGGTAGGCTGGTCTATTAGGAATGATTGCGCCATGTATGAATTTATCTGGTGCTCAATACCTCTAATGGGTGGGAGCAGCCCATAAAATGTCCTCTGTCAGCACATCATTGAATTCCTGCAAAAGAGATGAAATGGAAAATGAAGCAAAGGGTTAGTTTAGCAAAAATATGGTGATCATTGTAGACTAGCAAAATCATGAGCTTGATAGCCTTGTGAGCTCTCCTTACTTCACATTCACCAATGTAGAAGCTCTTTTTCACTCGCCATTTCGTTTCCCCCTTAGGTTCACTCACACACCCCTTGGGAACACTCACGACCTTAGACTTAATTTCCTTACCAGGTTCGGTCACACTCCCCTCACGTGTTTTCTTCAAGGCTGTGTTTGCACTCTCTTTCTCTCTATCTCTCTCAAGTTGCAACTTGACTTGGTCTTCGTGGACTTACCTCGGTGTAAGTGGGTATAAGGTAATTGGTTTTCCCTTATGCCGAAATGAATATTTATTCTTAACCCATCGTGTATAACCTTCATAAAAATGCCATGGCCTTCCTAAAAGAATGTGTCCTGCATGCATGGGTATAACATCACACAAAACATCATCAGTATAAGGCTCAACGGTGAAGCTCAATAATACATGCCTAGTCACTCTTACTTCTTCACAGTCATTCAACCACTGCAACTTGTAAGGCTTAAGATGCCTCAAGCAATCTAATCCCAACCTCTCAACTAAAGATGTACTTGCGACATTAGTACAACTGCCCCCATCAATGATCATACTACACCCCTTGCCATTCACACGACATCTAGTATGTAATATGTTCTCCCTTTGCATATCACTCTCATCCTCACCAATTTGTGCACTCAAAGCACGCTTCACAACTAAGGACAAGTTATCCAGCGGGTATGCAGCTCTCTCTCTGTCACTAGTATCCTCCATCGCAGGCTCATCATCCTCAACCTCAACCCACTGTCAGTAGAATGTACCTCACCACTCTTCTTATCAATTACTAAGGTGCGCCTGTTGGGGCACTGTGAAGCATAATGTCCCATCCCCAAACACTTGAAGCACTTGACGTCCTTAGTCTTGGGTGTTGTACCCTCAGGTTTCAGTCTAACCTTGCTTGGTTCTGCAGCCTCCTTACTCTTGGCACTTGGTTCGACCCTTAGCTTGTTAAAGCCTCCATCTCATCGATCTTTAGGAACCTATTTCCCCTTCTATGCATGAGTAGTCTAAGTACCAAATCTGGATGTAGTCTTCTTCTTGAGTTGCCTCTCTACCTTGATAGCCATGTGAATCATATCCTCCAAATCAACATAATGATGCAACTCTACCATGTTGGCAATCTCTCTATTTAATCCCCCTAGAAACCGTGCCATAGTAGCCTCTGCATCCTCCACTATATTTGCCCTGATTAAGGCAACCTCCATCTCAGTATAGTAATCCTCTACACTCTTGGCCCCTTGATACATATGTTATAGTTTCTGATACAACTCTCGGTAGTAATGGCTGGGTATGAATCGTTTCCTCATGAGACCTCGAAGTTCTTCCCATGTCTGAATTGGCCTCTCATAATTCCTCCTTCTGTTAGTGACAATCTGATCCCACCAAATCATCGCATAATCAATGAATTACATGGCTGCCAGATTGATCTTCTTCTCATCAGCGTAATGATGACAGTTGAAAATCAACTCAATTTTCTTCGCCCACTCTAAATACGCTTTAGGATCATTCTTGCCCCGGAAGTTTGGTATCTTAATCTTGATGCTACTTAAATCACCATCAATATCACCATGTCTACCATAACCCCTCCTTTCATAATCCTCACGTCTGTCATCAAATCCTCTCTGTCTATTAAACCTCTTATCTCTTCTATCATGCCTCCGCTCTTGCCTATGATTCATGGGCCTATACCTCTCTTCCTCCTCAACAGAGTCTTCCAAATCATCAAACCCATCGGGATCATTCTCGACCTCCTCTTCCACTAGTATTCGAGGTGGTGGAACTTGTCGCGGGGGCATAACTTGTGGTGGTACTCGTGGAATATTGCCTGTCTGTATACTATCAACACTCTTTGACAACCTCTCCAAAGTAGTATTCATGTTCTTCATCATATCTGTAAACTTTCTATCTAAAGCCTCAAGTTTCTCATCCACCGTCAAACTAGTACCTACCTCTTAAAGCTTCAACAAACAGATTAGAAGTAACAAATATGTGAAAACAATTATATAACCTCACAATCTCACACGCTCACGTGTTTACACTCAATTACGTATCACTCCACTCCACTCCAGTCGTGTTTGCACTCAATATAATGTGAATATGACTTACCATTTAAGTTCACAACAATATGTAATCTTCAAGGTAGCATAAACAACAAGAAACCAATATAGGGCAAACGGAGTAATGCGAGTAAGAATTAGCAAATAAGTAGACTCAATTCAAAGAAAATCTAAAGCTAGAATGCCTGGAATAAGCAAATCACAAACTAGAACAATAGGCAAACAAGCATGCAAACAATCCCGGACGTATGCAAATTGGGATGAAAATTTGGTGCCTCAATAGAAATTTTTTTGAATTACCCTTCTCAGACACCCAAATGATGATATGGAACCAACCAATTTCAACCAAATTTTGGAACATTTTTACTCTTTTTTTTTTTTTTTGCTTTTCAAGTTACTTGAACTCTTAAAAAAATTCTAAGTGTTAACCGGTTTGAGGTCCGGTATGGTTGCTTCCTGGTTCCAGTAGCTATATTTTACACATAGGTTCGCCGGTATGTAAATCGGTATGTAAGCCGATTTGAACTAGCCCGGTTCCAGTAGTTATGTTTTTGGAACAAGTTGGCCGGTATTTAGTCTGGTATGGGACCGATATGAAAACTACCCCAATTCCAGTAGTTATGTAATACACAGTTAGACCGATATAAATTCCGGTATGAATGCCGGTATGAAACTTACCCAGTTCCACAAGCTATGTAATCCCCAGAAAGACCGGTATGAAGGCCGATATGAATGCTGGTATGAAACTTTCCGGTTCCAGAGGCTGTGTCTAATGTATTTTTTTCACCGGTATGTATAAGGCCGGTATACCGGTCACAGGTGATTCAAAATAGGCAAAAACACTTAAGAAACAAAAAACCAAGAATCAAGATGAACAAATATCTTGATGACCAACAAACACAATAAAGACTAAATGAAAAACACAAAGTAAAGATAGAAAAATCAGACCTTGGAACCCTAAGCTCTGATACCAAATGACGCGGAACTCACTTGGATGTTTAAGGCCAAGCAAACCCCTCGCAACGGATAGAACCTCAAGCACCGGGAATTCGATTTTGTAGGAACAAAACCCTTCCAAGGCCACAAAGAATACCCACAAAGAACTTGTCTTTGATAACCCTTAAGATGATTCCTTGCAGTGTTATGCTAGCATGAAGATGCCACCAAGGTTGCCACGCCTTAGATAAGTCAAAGCTGAAACAAAGGGGAATCCCTCCCTTAATCTTGAAATTCGGCCATAGCCATTTTTCTTTGAAGAAATTCGAAAATATGTAAGTTTTTATTGAAGAAGACAAAGTTTACAATATATAGGATAAGACAATTTTACTAAAATGCCATTCAAAAGGTAAAAAGACCAAAAGGTCATAAAACTACCCAATGGCTACATAAAGCTAAAGCCCTAAGTAGTCATTTACTAAATATTACAAATATCCTCTCCAAGATCTTTATGCAATTGGCAAAAAGATCAAAAACAAAAAGTCAACAAAAGGGGCATCTTTTCTAAAGAATGCCTAATAGGTCATTTAACTAACTAACTAACTTAATTCTAATCCAATTTGACCCAAATGATCTAGTTAACTAAGTTACAAATAGTCTAACTAGAGTCAACATGTCAAGCAAAAGGTCAAAATACAAGCCCATTTGGCCGAATTACATATAAGGCATAAAATGGCCAAATTCTTCAAAATGCTCCTATCTTCAAAATCGGCTATTGCGCGTCTTCTAGAATGACTTGGGCCACGTGAAATAGCTTTGGACCCACTCCATTGAAGCCCTCAGGTGATGCCAGTATGCCATGGGGTTGTCTGTCACACTCGGCCATGGCACTATGTGCTAGTCCCGCCATTGCGTCTCTGATCTTCTTAGCTTTCTGGCGTGTGATTGGCCCTGTTGGAACTTGCAAAGGCTCTACCATATTACTGGCCGTGACATCTAATGTTCCTTGAGTGGATGGATTCGTGTCAAACTCCCATTGGGTTTCTTACGGTCGTTTATATCTATTCTGGTAGGAACTACTCTATATCTTGTCGGTTCTTTTATTTATGTCTCGATGGGTTTCTACATCCTTGTTCTAGTATTCTCTGTCCTGATGTAGTCTATTGCTCATATAGGGTAGTTATGAGATAAACTCCGTCAGGACAACTTCCTTAACTGGTATCACGGAGGAGTGTGAATCTGGGTAGGTCGGGGCCTTATTTATTGGATTCCTTGACTAGGGCAACTAATCACTTTCTGACGTCATTTATCTTATTTGCTTACGGGCCTGGGTTTAGGGAATCTAAAATCTCTACATCATTATGGAATCCCACATCCATTAGAAGTTTCCACGATCAACCTTGACTTTCTTGCTTCTTCTACCTTATAGCTGTCCTTGGTTATTCGGGGAACTCGCTATCTATACAAGGTGTTCAAGAGATATTGGATCAACTTCGAGGAATTTTTCTGAGGAGGAAAGGAATCTCGCTTAAGGAAAAGAAACTTTGCTTAAATCTACTCAGTATTTTACTCTTTTTTAGGCTTGCTATACTCTTCTTTACTGCAAGTTCTGGTATTATCCTTTATCATCTAACTTCGGGTCTCTGATTCTTACTACTATAGGTTTTGGCATTTTCTTATCTGTTTATTTCCGTACCTCCATCTCTATTTTCTTTTGATTGCTTAGATATCTACATTCTATCTTTTTACTTCTCTTTCTAACTTTTCCTTTCTCTTTCTATTTTCCTGGGTGGGTACTCTTGGAACTTACTATCTCTTTCTGTCTCTTTATTTTTCTTTGTCTCTGGCTGTCAAAACATATATACCTTCTTTCTTGCTTTCTTATAGCTTTCCTATCCATTTCCATTGGGTAATTTTTCTTATATTTACTATCTGATTTCATAGCATTTTTTGTACTTATGGTAATAGGCTGAATAACATCAAGAAGATTCCTAACTTGGATCTAGAGTGTAATTATCCTCATGAGGAATACTATTTGAATAATTTGGGAAAGTTTACTAACCTGTCTATGTATCTTGAGGACGTACTCGAGGATCAAATAGTGGAGAGGTAGTGTCTTGCATACGAGTATCCCGGACATACTGCATATACCAGACCACATCACTCTACCCACTGCAGTCACTGACTCCCTAGACCATCATCTGATACCATCTTTGTAACATCCCCGATCTGGGAGATGCTATCGGCATGGGATAGACCATACTAACCCCATAAGCCTCTGACTTTCTAACCATAAACAGATACTAATACTCTTTTCTCTAACTGATTATATGTGGAACCATTGCCCAAACTTAATAACTTAGCATGCAAACTCAACTATTATAACTATATACATAAAACATACGTTCTTTACAATGACTATCCCATATTCAGAAAGTAATACATGCTTTTTATTTGACTCTGACTGGACTATTACTCTTTCTCACATGGACTGGTGGACTTCATACCCTAGTGACTGCAACAGTATCAATCCTCCCGAGCTCATCCTCCAATAACTTGTAAAGCAAGAAGACTGAGAGTGAGGGTTAGATCGTCGTACGATCTAAGTGAGCGGACGAAAAATTGAAAAAAAAACTTGATATAAAAGCGTTTGATTCTGAAACCAAAATCTCGGAAACAGCTTTATATGAAAACTTCTCTCTGAAAACTTCGTCTGAATTCTCTTTTATAAAGCTTATCTTTCTAAAATCTGTTTCTAAAATCTAATTTCTGAAAACTATTTTCTAAAAATCTGATATCTGAAAACTCTATTTCTGAAATTCTGATTATCTGGAAACGGGTTTGTATTTGAAAAAAACTTGACGTATGAGGGCGTTACGTATCGCCGTCCCCTATACGCCTATCTGGAGCCAGAAATGCAAAACCATGACTTTGGGGCGTTACGTATCGCCGTCCCCTAAAGCATGACAATCATGTCCCTGAAACTGGTGGTCTTGGGGCGTTACGTATCGTCGTCCCCCAAGCCACTAAATTAGAGCCGGTAGTGCTGATCTATGCTACTACCTGACCCTGAAACTATGGTCTAAGGGCGTTACGTATCGTCATACCCCTAGCCCTGATCTAAGATCTGGGGGCGTTACGTATCGCTGTCCCCCCAGTCCTCTACATGTGCACATGTTTTTTGTCCGTCAATTCCAAATTGTATCAAGTTACATATTGGGGTGGGTTTTTCCCCCATGCCTCGAAAACATAAAAATCAAACTTTGAAAGAATTTATAACTCGAAACATCATGCTGTTTAACAATCTTTCTAAAAAATATTTGTGATAAAGTTCGGTCTAACGCCCTATATGCTTTTAAAAAGTAAGTCTGAATTCAAAACTGTTAAATAAAATCAATTCTGAGAAAAGAGGTCCACTCACTGATTATAGAATGAGGCCGTGTTTCTCGCTTGCTGAAGAAAACTCTGGTTCCTGCGATATCTTATAATTGATAATTCGATTAGAACGCGAGCTAAGGAACGTTTTCTGAATTAATTTAGGTCTATCAGTCTGAATATTTTTATTGTTATCACAAGGCGTAAGACACTTATATCATGATGTTATATATATACCAACTGATACGAGGCCCTAAGGGTGGCCTCTAACGCGCTAGGATGGGACTGGAATGATTTAAAAAATGATTTGGAAAAATTTGTGCCGCGTTTCGCGACGCAAGTCCTTGCGCGTCGTGACACGCGGTGTTTAAAAGAGTGTCACAATTTTTCTCTTGCGCGTCGCGCCGCAAATTCTTCAGCGCGGGACGCGACCTGGTTTTCCAAGATTCTATTTCGCTTCTTTATGCTCATCCAATGCACAAACATCATACTACACTCCATACCAACAGTTTCATACTAAAAACCAATGAACAATATATCATTTATCACTCAATTTCACATCCCCTAAACTACCATCTCATCAACAATCAACTTTGAAATCATTTCATACATTTGACAAAATTACACCCAAACTTAACAAATTAGGATTTATCAACATTTTCATTGCCTCAAAAAAAAAAATCCCACAATCATTATCACAACCAAGCTCACTACCAATGCAATTATCAATCATCAAACTTAACATTTAAAAAAATTTGGGTCATGGATTCCTTACCCCTTTCTTTTGATTTTCAACATCTCCCAAGTCTCTAATGGTTGCCAATCTCCTCCATTCTTTATTTCTTCCTTCTTTTTCCTTTCATTTTCTCTTTTTCTTCTTCTTTCTCTTATTCATTTTTTTCTTTTTCTTATTCTATTCTCTTCGCCCCACGTTTTCCTCATTCTTTTGTCTCCATTTTTGTGTATTTTTGAATGGTATTTACCTTATATACTTGACCATTTTAAAATAAGAAAAATGTAGAATTTTCAAGAATATTGTAGAATTTACTAAAATGCCATCATGTACTTTTCAACTGAAATTTTGATCTATATTTTTAGCCTACTTCTGGTTTGAATTTAGAAAAACGTTCAATGTGAAAGTTGTAGGTCTCGATCTCAGCTTTCCGAAGATATAAAATTCATTACTATCAGAGTTCTTATGAGAAGGTTACGACCCAAACACCGTAGGTTATCCGATAGTGAAACATCATACAATTCGGTATCGGAACTTCGAGGAGTATCGATTGTCCCCCAAGGTCACTTCATGAGTGTGTATATGTTCAACATAATTTATATTATGAATATTCATCCCAGAATGAAACGATAGTCGAAATTATTGGTCGAAAAGGTTACCGGTCATTACAATCATCTGGAAAAAACTGATGTATTTCGGCGTTACTTATCACTGTCCCCCCACACGCCCAACTAATGCATTGGGGCACTACGTATAGTCGTCCCCCAAGACACTGAGCTAGAGACATGAGTACTAATCAATAGTGACATCTTGGCCCTGAAACTAGGATCTAGGGGGTGTGATATAATACCGTCTCCCTAAATCCTGAAACTACATGTGCACATGTCTGCTGTATCTGTCAATTCCATAAGTTGTCAATTCCAAATGTCTTTGAGATTAGGTTTTTTACCCAATCTAAAAATTATAATAAAATAAATCTTCTCAAAATATTAAAGCATAATAGCATTTCTCAACTGGTCTGAAAATAATTTTAAACTCATCAAAACATTTCAATAATTTTAGCCTCATCTCAAAGTATAACTTAGATATCACAAAAGTCATATTATTTTATAAAATCAATAAAAAATTATGAAAAGAAAGTATCCACTCACAATTTGGAAACTGACTGGCACTACTTCACGGGGTCGAAGAAAGTCACGGTTCCTACTGATAATCTATGATCGATAAACTTTAATAGAATATAGGTTGTCAGATACTCTTCCGGTCAATAAATAAAATGTGCAATGCAAGAATACTTGACTTCGCCGAGTTACTAACTTATAAGCGTGGCCTACGAATTATTACGGGCTACGGTTTGGAGTTACACTAGTACGAAAGCAGAAATTTAGATTCTACTAGTCGCTAAGAATTCACTGGACAATGCCTAATTTTGAAAATTCACTGTAACTAATTGGAAATGAATCCAAGTCTGAAAATTTAATAGAATGGTTCTTAATGTATATAGTTTGTGTTGATTTTTACGGATCTCAATTTCAATTTTAGAAACTCAAGTTATAACCAAAGATCAGAGGTTGTTTATAAAAAAAATGGGTGCAGAGGCAGTGACCGGCGTAAACACACACGTATAACTCAAGCACACGTATCGTTCAAGTAGTATAAAAATATCGATCCCACGAGCACTTAATTTCTACTGTTGTTATTAATTATTGATACTATTTATTTACAAATATCTAATTGAGGGAGAAGATAATGATTGCTTGATTGATTTGGTTGATTGTAGATTTGCTAATAAATAAATAAATAAAAAGACAAAAGAAAATACTAAGAAAATAACAAAAGACACAAAGATCTAGGGTTGTGAATCATTCTAATATCTTTTAAAAGATGAAGTGATTATTTTATTTTGTGTAATAAATCAGTTTACTAACCTGGAACACTAAATTATGCAAAAGCCTCTGTCGATGGTCAGACGCAAATACCCAGTTTAATCCAATTGAACCATATATCTATGTCAACCAAATTATCTGGATTCATTAAGTTTAAGTTCCAATTATGGCTACCCCCGCCCGACAGGTATATGTCTATCCTATAAGGAAATCTATTAAAGGGTTATCTATCCTCAAGGAAGATCGTGGGCTATTAAGTCTAAGGCTGAAACCTAAAATCCTTATGTCTAGTTCATTTTAGATTTACCACATCAATCTTATTGGTGATCAGACAACAAGAAGCATTAAGCTTAAGACTTAATAAGTAAACCTTTAATTACCCAAACTATAAAATAATCCCTTATAAAACGGTGATATTAGAATTCATCACAACCCCAGATAACTAACACATAACTAGGGCTAGTAAAAACTTAAAAGTAAAAAACATAAAGTAAAAATACTGAAAAGTAAAAGACATAAAGTAAAAGCTGAAAAGTAAAATAAAATAAAATAAAATGCTAAGGTAAAAGGAATTACTTTTACTATTTACTATTTTAGATATCTCCCATAAAATAATATATAAACTTGTGATTCTTATTCCAACCATCCATAAAGGCGGTAACCTGATTAAGTCAAATTAGTTCAACCAACCAGCCATAAAGGCGGAACCAAAATTAATTACCAACCGACCAATCTGGCGGTATCCTTGATTAGTCAGGTTTAAACTAGATTAAAATGAATTACCAACCGACCAATCTGGACGGTATCATTTTTAAGTCAATATTTTAAATAGTGAAATATATTATTTTTAAGGGAGATTAATCTAAATAGTAATAGTAAAAGAATTACCTTTCACCCTAGCTGGGGAAGTTACCTCCTCATGGTAAATAGTAAAAACTGTAAAAAGTAAAAAAGTAAATTACTATATTAACAAAACGTAATTAAAATTATTTACAAAACTAAAAACTAAAAAAACTAAAAACTAAAAGAAACTAGAGAGAGAAACTCTCTCTTTACATAGAATGAAGAGAAGAGTGGTACAACTAAAAACTGAAATTTGAAGCTCTATTTATAGGCCTCGGTAGGCTTCCAACGTCGCGACGCCAGGGCCTTTTGGCGTCGCTACGCTAGCTTCTGTCAACGTGGCATGCTCTGGTCGTCGTCTGTTGAAGATTCTGGATAAGCTGATAAGGTGACACGTGGCGAGGTGGTTGAGACTCAATTATTGTGACACGTGGCGGCTTCTGATTGGTCGATGAGATTCTTATCCGCCACATGTCAGATAAGGATTAGATACTCAATGATTGATGCTGACGTGACGTGACGTGGCGACACGTGGGAAAGAGACTGTCGGCACAGTAAGATTGCGACACGTGGCACTTCCTGATTGGCTGATGATGACGTGGCGGTGAGGTGGCATCATGACTTGGTCAACCTGGTGATGTGGCTGATGATGTGGCAATAACATGGAGTGACACGTGGCACACGTTACGATGATGACTGTCGGCACCGTAGGAGCTGACACGTGGCACGGCACATGTTAGCAGATCGGCTGTGATGGTGACACGTGGCACGGCGCACGTTAGCAAAGTTAAACTTTTCTCAGATTCTGATTTGTGGACCTGGCGCACGTTAGCACTGTTCGGCGCACGTTAGACGTCGCGACGCTGAAGGTCTTGGTGTCGCGACACAGAAATTACCAAAATGCCATTTTCGTCCAATTTTCACTGTTTTGGCCCAAATCACCTCCAGAATGTCCTGAAACTTTATTTATCTACAAATAACACAAACACATCAAAATATTCACTAAACTCAAGAAACTATACAAAATATTAGGTTAAATAGTGGGAATAGTGATAGATTTACCACTCATCACACCCCCAAACCTAACATTTTGCTAGTCCTCGAGCAAAACATAAAATACATAAAATAAATTAACTAAGCCACTTTCGTAGGGATCACGGTTGCATTTAGCGTATGCAACAAGCCTTTAAACCCCTAGGTGTCCCTAGTGGACGAGTTGTAGTCTCGTGAGGGTTTACAGCAATGATACCCACAAACATTTTACAAAAGTAAAAAGGTAGTAAAACTAATGCACACAAAAGCAAAAAGACAAGCGAAAAGAGAATAAAGAAGTTAGTGACTAATCAGGTGAAACTTCTACTTCAAGTTACTAGTTGTTTTGTTTCATTCTAAATTACCGAATAAGTAAATTCTCCGATTATATTTACCATTCTCCATATACACAAAGTCGACAAAATATTAATCAACTCATTTTTTCCCACAACAGTCATAAGTGCAGTTGATAAGAGAGTAATATTTTTGTCCTAAAGTTCTATCAATTTCACACCTTTTGTAGCAATTGAATAATTTTTCTCATTTTTCTTGATTTTTTTTCTTTGATTTTTCTCTATTTTTTATTTATATACAATATCTTCCGTCTATGTAGCGAGTGTTGGGTCGGTGACTCCCAAACCAGTTGGCTTTAGGGCACCAGGTGTTAAGACACCCCTACGAACTTAATTACTCAGACTTCAGATATATATATTTTTGTAGCATCTTCGATCCATGTAACGAGCTTTGGGCCAGTGACTCCCAAACCAGTTGGTTTTAGGGCACTAGGTGTTAAAACACCCTTACAGACTTAATAACTCGGATCTCAGATGTTAAATTTTTTTTTTTTTTTACTCCATTGCGTTTTGAGATGCTTCCTCCAATTAAACTAGAGCACTGAATATTACAAACTTTTCAATTTAGCTAATGTCCGTATGTTACTTTATATGTTGATAATATCTGCTAACTGAACATATGAAGATTCCTTTTAGTCCGTTTTAAGGAGAATTCACAAATTAAATAACTTAAAAGGAAATAAACAACAATTAACTTTTTTCGAAAATAGTTTGAGATACGTCTCTGGAGTGGAAACTCCTTACTCAGCTATCTTTTACCAATTTCACCTTTTTAGTCAAAATAAAAACACAAAAACACAAAATATTTTTGTAATTTTTGAAAATTTTCAATTTTTTTGTATTTTTCAAAAAATTTTGGACTAAAAATAAAAACAACATACAAACTAAAAACAAGTTACTAATCAACTAATTTCCTCCCCCAAACCTAAATGAGACATTGTCCCCAATGTCTTAAACAGTAAAAGGAGAGTTAAGAAGGTCGTACCTGGTTAGCTGAAATCTACAGGAAATTAAAGGTTAAGATCCAGATTAATCCAACGCCTCTTACCATGATCGTCCTCGGACCAATTTATCTTTGAAATGATAGGATCAACTTGTGGTTCATAGGCTAAGAGTTGGTCAATTAAATCCGGAGCAGTTCTGGCAGTAAATATGAGTTCTTTCAAAGTTTTGACACGAACCCATTTCTCCGAGCATCATCAAGAAACACACAAAGAAAATCATAAAATCCATCAACATTGAGCAGTCCAAGCGGTTTCTGGTGTATGTTCAGGTTCGCCCAAGATAGAACTATAAAAATTTCGTCCAATGTACCCAAGCCACTTGGCAAAGCGATAAAAGCATCAACACGTTTAATCATTTCTACCAGTCGTTCAGACATACCTGGCACGATCAGTTCCTCTTCGTTTGATGATCCAATAAGATTTACCTCTGCCAAGAGTTTTGGGATGATTCCCAAAACATGACTGCCTCCTTCCTGTACAGCCTTTGAAACATTCTCCATAAGTCCGAGATTGCCTCCGCCATAGATTAAGTGCATATTCCTTTCAGCTAAGACTCGATCCAATTCATGTGCTGCTTCTACGTATTATAGTTTAGTTCCAACACTACTACCGCAAAACACACAGATGTTTTCAACTCGTCTTCTTGAAGTGGCTTCATTTTTATATGTATTTCTTTTTCAAATCAGGATGCCTTCAAAAGTGCAATGACGGGCTGAATTTATAGTACCTGAAAAGGGTGAGTAATAATAGCACTAGTATCTTCCAGAGGACGTTTGTTTACTAAACAACAAACTGAATCGTGAAAGGTCAAAAAGTCTGGATCATGTCTACGAAAATAAAGATAATTACAACAGAAAAGCGAATCCAAGCAATAATTAAGGCAACAGAATTGTGTACGCAATACGCCACTCGCTTAGTATAAATTCATTAGGATGCGTCTCAAGATTTTATTCCTTACTCAGCCATCGCTAATGAATTGTTTCTCTTCTTTGATTGCCAAACACAATTCCTTCTGTCTTAAAATGCTTCGTTTGTGCCTTTCCCTACAAAAATAACACACAAAATTAAAAAGTTCAACACAAAATATGAAAACAAATTACAACAACAAATTGTATGGGTTTGCCTCCCTGCTAGCGCTAAATTTTTCGTCTTCAGCCAGACGTGACTGAAATTCATCTGTTAATGAGGTTTCAATGTCATTTTGGATGTCCGATTAAAGACAATCCCATGAGCGTTGCTTTTGAAGGGTTTCTTCCAACGGTAAAGTGGCAAAAAGAGTTTTGTCTCATTCAGTGCTCGTGCCACCTTTTTGCTCCTTATTGTTCCAGTGATTCCTGCAAAGAAAGAAAGAAAATTAGGAGGTCTCATATGGTGCTTGACTTGGAATGGAAGTTCCATTCTGTCAAGCTTCTGGGCGATATCTTTGATTTGTACTCCCCAAAATAGCGATGTTTCTCCTGAATGCTCTGGATTTTCAATTTGGTCTGATAGTTGCTCCTCCATTTTCTCTGCTTCTTGTTCCACATTTTCTTCACAGATGTATTGTAAAATTTTTGTATTCAGCTCTTTATCTGTCATCTGTGAAATACATGCTTCAAAATTGTCAACTTGAGGATGCAAAGATGTTTCTGACATTAGGTTTTCATCCTCCGATACGACTGGAATGGATGGTTCAGATAGATCTTCTCAAACAAACATCAGGTAAAGCATGCTCCAAGATCTTTATTTGAGGATCGAAAGTTTGATCCTCCGTTGTTGGTGCAGTTGGTACAAATAGATTAGTTTCATCCTCGTCAGAATCTGAATAATAAAAGTCAAATTGAGACTTTGCCGGTTCGGGCTCCTGAACTGATACCTCTGGTTGTTGATACTGCTCAGCCTCCTCCTCTGTTGAAGTGTCATTGTGAAATGATTGGTACTCGAAGGATTCATTAGTGTCATCTGAAACTGGTTCTTGAGGTATGTAGTTCTGGTTTTCTGTTAATTATCTGATCTGATCTGTTATTCTCTGTATGGATTCTGTTTGACTCTGAATACTTTCGAGTTGATTCTGAAATGTTTCAAGCATTGTATCCATCTTTTCATCTCGTTTCTTGAACACATCTAAGAGCATGTCAATCATCTGATTTTCATCTGATGGTTCTGATTGTTGATGGAAATCATAGGTGGATGGTGGATAAGATGGAAAATGTGATGGTTCTTCGTACCTTGAATGATTCTGATAATTCTGCCACTCTGAAAGGTATATACATTGATCGTTCGGGTGGTTACCATCACATATTACACATCTCCCCATTTCGTTCTGTTGAGCAAATGTAGAATTGCTTGGTTCTGGCATCCAGTGATAATCATTGGGCTGGACAACAGGCCTCAGAAAACCGGACTGTTGCTTCCAGATGTGGGGGTGTATCTTCTTGTAAGGTTCGTAATCTCTCAATCTCCAAGTAGTGTTCCATTTTTCAACCACCTGAAAAAGAAAGAAATAAAAATTACAGATAAAAATAAAGAAAATTAGATACAAGTAAATTAGATAGCTTCAAAATTAACAACTCAAGAAATATAGTCCCCGGCAACGGCGCCAAAAACTGACCGGTGTAAACACACACGTATAACGCAAGCGCACGTATCGTTCAAGTAGTATAAAAATATCGATCCCACGAGGACTTAATTTCTACTGTTGTTATTAATTATTGATACTATTTATTTACAATATCTAATTGAGGGAGAAGATAATGATTGCTTGATTGATTTGGTTGATTTTAGATTTGCTAAATATAAATAAATAAAAAAGACAAAAGAATACTAAAGAAAATAACAAAAGACACAAAAATATTTTTTCGTTACATTCAGTTTCATTAATATACTTCATTATTTTCCTCAAGCAAAAAGAAAAAGAAAATTTATTTTTGGCCGCTATAATTTTATTTTAGCTATCGTTTAAAGTTTCGGATGTTATAATACTGTCCCTTAAAATGATTCGTCCTCAAATTAGATGAGATCAAAAACAGAATAAAAACCTTAGTAAGCAGTACCTCGGGGAACTAATTCTTTTAATAACCTCGTTAGGTCCACAAATGGTTGTTCTATTCAACTTAGCACTTTCATACCACTGAAATATGAAGAATCTGTAGGACTATACCCTTAATCCCTTAGTCGAAGGTTATTTCGATCAAAGGCTATATATGACGGGTCTCTGCACAAATTCTTGTCCTAGCTAAGAAAACACAATCCATATAGCATCCTTTCCAAATTTTGTAACCTTCTCAATGACATAATAAATATAGGATTAAGCTTGTCTTTTACTAAAATGTTTATTTCTCAATTTGCAACTTCCCATAACATCAACCATCTAGATCATTCATTGTTATGTACTATATATATAATTCATACTAGCTAGATGCCATGCTACCCTTCCTTTCTTCTGTTGTCATACCTTCATAATTTTTTTTTTTCCCTAATACCACCAAGTTCGTCTTGATAACATACCATAGGGTTCTTCACATCTTGTTGTAATGTAACCTCTTCAATGACCTCTATAGTAAATAACATTGTACGTGCTCAATTAATGGCCAAGGTTCATCTTCTACTTTTTGAATCTACTACGTAAACTTCAATATCAATTATAAACCTCAATTATAGGAGAAACTACTACATTACTAACTCCCTTAGAAAACTATTTTACTTAATATAATATCTTTGTGTCGCGTTCTATCATACAAAATCCTTAACTTATCTTACCTTGTTCTTGGTTTCTGGTATCACGTTACTCATACTGCTAAGAGTTAGTTTCTTTCATTCTTTGTCATTATTACATTCTTATATTCCACCTACAATATTGTTATCAATTAATTCGCATATATTCAATCATTGCTTCCTTCACACTATATCATTACCTTAGATATTTAACACATTTCTTCTCTTTGAAATCATGTGCCCACCATTTTTACTGATGACACTTAAAATCTACTTTTAAAACTCGTTTATTACAAGAACTTAGTAAGCTGTTAATGGCGATTATGCTTATATATGATCTCGATAATGCTTAATTATGTTTTATTCTCATTCTCCTAAACTATGAGCATCTTCCTTCTTAGTCCACGAGAATCCCTCCGTCAAAATTTATTGTGGTCTTATCCTACTTCCATCCCGGAAAAACTACACTTAATGCCTCTCTAACAGTGTTCTATATTCTATTATCACTTGTCAATGAATTAGACACTTCATTACTTATTTTGTGGTAACTTCATTCGAGTGTACTATACCATGTTCACTCTAGGGTTATGATTTGTTATTATCATAAATTTAGGTGATAGGGAAATACGCTTTATGGGAAAACATAATAACTATATTTTAAATGAAATCTTAATCCTTTGGTCATTGGTAAACTATCGTAACGTCTACAGTTACTTGTCTGGCTTACAGTAAAAAATACTCGAGCTCTAAAGTGTCCATATGGTTCTTTTACTATTATATCCTGATTCATTGTCTAGTAAAACATCTGGGTATGTAGTCACCATGGTCATTATTCGTGTTAAGTTGCTAGTAAATTATTTAGTGTCATGTTTTGTCTTGTTCTTACATGGGTGCATCACGTGAATTGCATAGAGTAGATCTGATTTTAGCAGACATATAGTATTGTTGAACATAAATCTGAATCTTGCTGCTAATATACTTTTGTCACTATTTTACTAGTACTTTCTTATTCATTGTACCTCATCTACAATTCCACTTCCACTTATTTCCTAGAGCCTCTATCTCTTCTTCTTATGCTTTGTATTTTATTCGAGGCCCTCGTGATTCATATGCCTCTAATGCCTTACCCTAAGGGAAATTCC
>SKCR01008283.1:0-24127 GCA_019454045.1 Zanthoxylum bungeanum | reverse complement strand
TGAAATTCTGCCTGAGACCCAATCACTTTTCCTGTTGCATACTCTGCCATGTCATCATCAAAAGTGGGGATATCATCCCCCAACCCATTCGAGAGGCTCCTCGCGCCTCACATTCTCAGAATTTCCCCAGCACGAGGTACATCCATATTTGTCATGGCAGCAGTCAAGGCTTGTAACTGTTCAATAATCTTGGCGAAGCCATTTTCCAACTGATCTATCCGTGATACCTCAGTATCTGATTCACTCATGTCTGTTCTCAGTATTTTGGTGAGTCTTCCCTTTTTTCTAACCCAACGGGAATCTATGATGGCTTTCAGACAACAATGGGGTTAACATGGTGCATGTATGCATGAGGTGCATGTGATGCATGATATGCATGCGATACAAGAAATATATCAACTCATTAAAATTTTCACACAAAAGCCGGCTCATCATCATTTTAGAAGTTTTTGGGCCAACTGTCATAGGAGTGAACTCGTCCCAGTTTAAATGGCCCAACGAGTTCACATCTCATGGCAAAGAGCCCAACTAAATCCAAATGGTAACGTTCCGAACACAATCACAAAGTGGCCCATCAATCACTTAGAAGCCTTTGGCCAATAGTCATGAAATACGTTCTTGTCCCAGTTTAAATGGCCCAACAAGCCCATATCCCATGATAAATGGTCCAAATGGATCCAAACAACGATGTTCCCAAACACAAGCATAGAAGAAAGATGATGTAAACATGACATAATAATTTCTAATAATGGCCTATCAACATTTCAGAAGCTTTTGGCCTAATAGTCATAAGGTGCGAACTTGCCCCAGTTTAAATGGCCCAACAAGCCCGCATTTCTGACAATAGTCCAACTGCATCCAAATGAGGATGGTCCACAAGCACATATTCAAGGAAATAATTGTTACTTTTGCCAACCCGGTCTATGGGTGGGTTAGTAAGATTATAGACAAAGGCTCTCACCGGCGAAGGATGGCCCACAACTAGGTCTCCCCACTCAAGGGTTCGAGCAACCAAGTGAGTGCACCCTTTTTTATACACTAAGGTACGTGCCAATGAGCTATGGTGTGTGACGGACTGTCAAATGGATTTCCCGTTGTAGATTCCCCAGAGGGAAGGTGGTGGAACGAGGCTCACTTAAATACCCAAGCCTCTTAGGCTCTTATCGCTTGTTGTCAGGAATAAACAACGAGTCCTCCAAATTAGTCCATCACAATAGGCTACGAGTAGATGGCTATCTAGGTGCCTTCACAGCTTTTCCTTCTAGAAAGGTAGTGAATGAAGGAAGACACCAAACCATTACCTAGCCTCAAAATGCCTTTGATTAAACCCTCACTTTATCCACTATAGACACGGTCAATTAAAACATAAATCCAAACATCACAAGTCAATATTTCGGGGCCGATTCTCTATCCCCAGTGGAGTCGCCAGACTGTGGGAACACAGGAATCTGGGGCGACGCATGCTGTCCCGGGCTCGCGGCCCGGTCGGGAGTACGGAGTAGCCACGGGGGACTAAACCGGAGAATAATGGAGTCGCCACCCGGTGTGAACCGGGAAAATGAAATTTAAGGCCGCACTCACCCCTCGCAAGGGAAGACCTCAAACCGTTGGGTTCGGAATGGTCCCTTACTTATGCCATTTGTAATGAAAGGATTTACATAATAATTAATCAGGCTTAAGTAACACTTATTCCTAAGAATATCATGCTTCTAACTCTACATGCAGGGAATTAGTCATCACAACATGCAACATCACATGGCAATCTCATGAACATTGTCGATATATGATATGGAAAACTAAGAACAACCTAATCATGCTTGAGTACTATCTCATGAACCTATTAACCAAATAACATGCTAACAGCCTAATCATGCTTGAATATCATCCCAAGAACACATAGAATGGATAAATGCAGGAATACAAATAATATGATTGGCTACATAATACAAGAAAGACCAACCAAGAGGCAATTATGCATGAATATGATAAGACAGACTCAGTTCAGTGTGCGCGCGTTCGTGTAGCGTTCGTAAACGCGTCGAACGGTAAACAGAAGGTTCGCGTTCGTGTGGCGTTTGATAACGCGTTCGAACGGAAATGAAACAGAATGCTCACGTTCGTATGGCGTTTGTTAACGCGTTCGAACGGAAATGAAATAGAATGCTCACGTTCGTATGGCGTTTGTTAAGGCATTCGAACGGAAATGAAACAGAATGCTCACGTTCGTATGGCGTTGTTAACGCGTTCGAACGGAAATGAGACCTGATGCATGATAAGGCAAAATGCATACGCGTTCGAGTTGCGTTCATAAACGCGTTCGAACGGGAACAGACCTGATGCATGAAATGGGACGCAATACATAAACAACACAAATAAAGGGGCGCGGCGAAGTACTGCCGTAAAGGTGGCCTTTTGGGGCTCTTGATCTCTCAAAGAGAGACCTTTAGAGCAACATATTAAGCCCATGCGCGTCACATCACACACATGAAATAAAGACAACAAAGTGTAGGACTTCGTATGCCCAATTGAACGTACATTCAACCCAAACACACTTCGTCCGGCGCGGCGAAGCAGTAGTAGTGTCAAAGGTGGCCTTTTAGGCTCTTCGTCTCTCAGATAGAGGACATTTGGACTAACTCACTAAGCCCATGTGCTTGTTTGAACCATGCATAAAAAGATAAAGACAATAATATCAAACTAAGTATGCCCGATTGAACGTATCTTGCATCCAACCGAACACACATCAACCGGCGCGGCAAAGCATCGTGGTAAAGGGCTTTAACCCCTCCCCATAGGGGATTTTTCATTCCACTTACTAAGCCCATTCGCTCGATTGAATCATGCATAAATAAACAACATACAGAATTCAAGTGACGAAAAATAAACAAAAGCAACACAAAACAAAAGAGGGTGCCGTTTACTCAAGCGGTACGTGGAGTTGTGTCCTAAGTAAAGACCGCACTACCGTCCATTCAGATTCGGTTACGGAATTTACGTCTGAGTTTCCATCCTATATACCACAAGAGACGACACTCTTCCATTATCCAATACCCACAACACACATCATACACAAACAAGATTTAACAAACAAGTAAAATATAATCAAAATAAATAACAAAAATCAAATAAAGATGAGTGGGAAAAGTACCATCAGGTATAACCTTTTAAGCCGTCTCTCGGGCTCGCGTTTCACGAAGATCGGAAGGGGTAAAGCTCCGCAACTTTTCTGGTTCACTGGTTTGCCTTTTCCTTCGCTGTTTTGCCGCTCAAGCTACTGTTTCGAGTCCGTTTTGCTGCTGTTTCCTTGTGGTTTCGCTGCCGTTTCTCTCTGTGTTTTTTGCTTACTGTTTTTGGGGGTTGTCTTCTTCCTGCAATTTTCCTGTGTGTTGTGTATGAGCTAGCTAGCTAGGGTTGAGAAGGTTGGTGAAGGGTTCTTTTTATAGGCAAAGGGTTAGGCTTGACAAGGAAAGGGATTTGATTTGGTGTTGGATTAGGGAAGTCAAAGATTGAGGGGGGAGGGGGACAAATCTTGGCTAGATAGGGAAGGTTGAATATTTAGTTTATGTTGATTAGGCATACAATATTTTAAGTTTGGGAATAATATATTGGTTGATTGATTTTAACTTGGTATGATTATATTTGATTGGTTTTAATTGGTTAAGATTGATTTTAATTAGGCATATCTTCTTTTTAATTTTGGTTTAAGTTTGGTAAATGTTTATTTAATTGGTAAATGGTTTAAATATTTATTTAATGTTAATGTTTAAATTAATATTTTATTTATTTAATTTGGGATGTGTTTTATGGGCTTTGGGGAGCTAAATGGGGGGGTGTGAGGCTAGCAGCAAAACCAGAATTACCGACACCGTTCGAACGCTTCCTCGAACGCGACAAGAACGCCCGCAATCTGTTTGACGTTCGAAGGAAGTAACGAACGCAGCACTAACGAAGACAGTGAGCTTGTTTATTCTGAATTTCCCCTTCCGAATCGTTTCCCGCGGCTTCCGTGACTCAAAAGGTAGTGCCTCCAAATGAGACTCATCATCGGGTTTCACATGCAAAAATACAATGCCTACAGTCGCCCCCACTTTATGGGACTTGTGCAGTGTGTACTTGAACAATCCTATCAAAGTTTATGCAATGCATTTTCGCTTAGCTGGCTCGCCAGCTGCCACTTGACTTACCATCTGTTGAATTGATTTGGGTGGTGAGGTGCTGCGACCCCTGGTTCATTCCCGAACCGTGTTGTGATGTGGTCCATTCCCAAACCGTTGCCGTGAGGTGGTCCATTCCCGAACCGTTACTGTGAGTTGGTCCATTCCCGAACCGTTACTGTGAGGTGTTCATTCCCGAACTATTATCGTGAGGTGGTCCATTCCCGAACCGTTACTGTGAGGTGTCCATTCCCGAACTGTTACTGTAAGGTGGTCCATTCCCGAACCGACCGTTACTGTGAGGTGGTCCATTCCCGAACCGTTACTGTAGAGGTTGTCCATTCCGTTACTGTGAGGTGGTCCATTCCCGAACCGTTACTGTGAGGTGGTTCATTCCCGAACCGTTACTGTGAAGTGGTTAATCCCGAATTTTACTGTGAGGTGGTTCATTCCGAACCGTTACCGTGAGGTGTCCATTCCCGAACTGTTACTGTGAGGTGGTCCATTCCCGAACCGTTACTGTAAGCTGGTCCATTCCCGAACCGTTATTGTGAGGTGGTTCATTCCCGAACCGTGCTTCCATTTTTCGAGTACCATTCCCGGCTTGTTCATTCCTGAACTGTATTTCCATTCCTGGAGTGCCATTCCCGGCTTGTTCTGCTCCATTCTTGGATTGTGTTTCCATTCTTGGAGTGCCATTCCCGGCTTGTTCATTCTCGAACTGTGTTTCCATTCTTGGAGTGCCATTCCCGGCTTGTTCATTCTCGAACTGTGTTTCCATTCTTGGAGTGCCATTCCCGGCTTGTTCATTCTCGAACTGTCCATTCCCGGACTATATCTCCATTCTTGGAGTGCCATTCCCGGCAGAACTGATCTGATGTAATGTGGGCCTCGCCCCCAGAATGCCATACCCGGAAAGACTGATACTGATGCTATTACGGGCCTCACCCCAAACTGATGCTAATACGGGCCTCGCCCCCAACTGCTATTGATATGGGCCTCGCCCTCAGACTGATACTGCTGATATGGGCCTCGCCCATGTGATTCATTCCTGAAGACCGCTGACATTGTACTGTTACTGCTTCTGGTTGGCTTGCATACGGCGTTTTCTTTTTTTTTCTCATTCGAAACCTGTTATTACAAAACAGAACAAACACGAAAGGATGCAAAATGCGTTACGTGTATGCATGCATGAATTTTCCTATCCCGTCGGGTTATGTCTTCCTTCAATTCTCTTGGTGACTGCTTAGCTTTCTCTTCCTCAGACAAGATACTTCTTCAATCTGTCTACGTTGATCGGCTCGGCGAACTAATTCCCTTCCAAGTCTGATATTTTCACTGGCTCTATTTCCCAATTTCTGAATGTCTATCTTATCTTTTCTGTTTGCTTATTTAGAAGGTTCCCCGTGTTCATCACTGGATTCCATAGTACCAAGGTTGAATACTTTTCTCAAATATACTCATATTGCAGAAGAGTTTCAGCGAAATGAACGTCTTTATTATTGTTGAGGAAAAGAGTTCGAACAAGTAACAAAATCAATGTCATTTAAAAAAACTGGATCAAATACTAGGAGGAACAGCTCCATCATCCGCAGCACTGCCTTCTTCCTCGGCCTATGGTTCTTCACTGTCATCCATGTAAGAAGCTTGGTGGTTGAGGGGGTTTCTTTTCATGGGTTGGGTATTTTATGGGAATCTATGAGATCTTGAATTTCATGCCTGAGGCGGGGGTTGCAGTTGTCGGTGTCATGGCCATGTAGCTGGTGGAAGTGACAATAAAGGTTCACATTTATGTGTGGTGGTGGGGGGTGCGGAAGTGGCTTGCCTTCTAAGGGTTTCAAGATTCCTTGTCCCTGTAACTTTTCAAATACCTTCGACAATGGTCTACCAAGGTTGGAGAATTGCCGGTTCCTGATGGCAGCAACCTCGACAGTAGCGGGCTTAGTCTCAGAATACCCCCCAAATGTCCGCCTATTCTGGCCATAGGACTTTCTGTTTTCAGCCTCCTCTTCCTCAATATCCATGACAGTTTCCCTCAACTGCCGAAAATCAGAAATCATCGAAGTCATCCTCCTAGCTTACTATAAATAGAGGGCTTGGTGCCCTTGATGATCATTTTGATTTGGTCCTTCTCAGAGGGCCGAGTCTGCATTTTCAGAAGCTGGCTTCTCCAGCGGTCTACATACTCCTTGAAGCTTTCTTCCGGCTTCTGCTTAGTGTTCTCCAAATCACGGAGTGACAAGTCAATTTCTAAGTCTGTAACATACTGCTTCAGAAAAGCATCAGCTAGTTCCTTCCAATCTTCTTTAACCTTCTTCTCAAGGATATGATACCAAACCACATGTGCCCCCTCGAGTGACATCCCAAACATCTTTTGGACTTGGCGCTGTGATAGGCCCATTGAACTCATGACTGAGACATATTGCTGCAGATGGACTCTCGGGTCTCCATTCCCATTAAACTTGGCCATGTCGGGCAATTTAAACTGAGCTGGCAGCTGTTCTCCGAAGGTCATTGCCTCATAATCTAGCAAATCCTCGTTCTTACCCCTAATTTTGCGGGTAACTGTTTCAACCTGATCCCGAAGCTTCTGAAATTCTGCCTGAGACCCAATCACTTTTCCTGTTGCATACTCTGCCATGTCATCATCAAAAGTGGGGATATCATCCCCCAACCCATTCGGAGGCTCCTCGCGCCTCACATTCTCAGAATTTTCCCCAGCACGAGGTACATCCATATTTGTCATGGCAGCAGTCAAGGCTTGCAACTGTTCAGTAATCTTGGCGAAGCCATTTTCCAACTGATCTATCCGGGATACCTCAGTATCTGATTCACTCATGTCTGTTCTCAGTATTTTGGTGAGTCTTCCCTTTTTTCTAACCCAACGGGAATCTATGATGGCTTTCAAGACAAAAATGGGGTTAACATGGTGCATGTATGCATGAGGTGCATGTGATGCATGATATGCATGCGATACAAGAAATATATCAACTCATTAAAATTTTCACACAAACCGGCTCATCATCATTTTAGAAGTTTTTGGGCCAATTGTCATAGGAGTGAACTCGTCCCAGTTTAAATGGCCCAACGAGTTCACATCTCATGGCAAAGAGCCCAACTAAATCCAAATGGTAACGTTCCGAACACAATCACAAAATGGCCTATCAATCACTTAGAAGCCTTTGGCCCAATAGTCATGAAATACGTTCTTGTCCCAGTTTAAATGGCCCAACAAGCCCATATCCCATGATAAATGGTCCAAATGGATCCAAACAACGATGTTCCCAAACACAAGCATTGAAGAAAGATGATGTAAAATGACATAATAATTTCTACATAATGGCCTATCAACATTTCAGAAGCTTTTGGCCTAATAGTCATAAGGTGCGAACTTGCCCCAGTTTAAATGGCCCAACAAGCCCGCATTTCTGACAATAGTCCAACTGCATCCAAATGAGGATGGTCCACAAGCACATATTCAAGGAAATAATTGTTACTTTAGCCAACCCGGTCTATGGGTGGGTTAGTAAGATTATAGACAAAGGCTCTCACCGGCGAAGGATGGCCCACAACTAGGTCTCCCCACTCAAGGGTTCGAGCAACCAAGTGAGTGCACCCTTTTTTATACACTAAGGTACGTGCCAATGAGCTATGGGTGTGACGGACTGTCAAATGGATTTCCCGTTGTAGATTCCCCAGAGGGAAGGTGGAACGAGGCTCACTTAAATACCCAAGCCTCTTAGGCTCTTATCGCTTGGTGTCAGGAATAAACAACGAGTCCTCCAAATTAGTCCATCACAATAGGCTACGAGTAGATGACTATCTAGGTGCCTTCACAGCTTTTCCTTCTAGAAGGTAGTGAATGAAGGAAGACACCAAACCATTACCTAGCCTCAAAATGCCTTTGATTAAACCCTCACTTTATCCACTATAGACACGGTCAATTAAAACATAAATCCAAAACGCACAAGTCAATATTTCGGGGCCGATTCTCTATCCCCAGTGGAGTCGCCAGACTGTGGGAACACAGGAATCTGGGGCGACGCATGCTGTCCCGGGCTCGCGGCCGGTCGGGAGTACGGAGTAGCCACGGGGGACTAAACCGGAGAATAATGGAGTCGCCACCCGGTGTGAACCGGGAAAATGAAATTTAAGGCCGCACTCACCCCTCGCAAGGGAAGACCTCAAACCGTTGGGTTCGGAATGGTCCCTTACTTATGCCATTTGTAATGAAAGGATTTACATAATAATTTAATCAGGCTTAAGTAACACTTATTCCTAAGAATATCATGCTTCTAACTCTACATGCAGGGAATTAGTCATCACAACATGCAACATCACATGGCAATCTCATGAACATTTCTCGATCATATGATATGGAAAACTAAGAACAACCTAATCATGCTTGAGTACTATCTCATGAACCTATTAACCAAATAACATGCTAACAGCCTAATCATGCTTGAATATCATCCCAAGAACACATAGAATAGATAAATGCAGGAATACGAATAATATGATTGGCTACATAATACAAGAAAGACCAACCAAGAGGCAATTATGCATGAATATGATAAGACAGACTCAATTCAGTGTGCGCGCGTTCGTGTAGCGTTCGTAAACGCGTTCGAACGGTAAACATAAGGTTTGCGTTCGTGTGGCGTTTGATAAAGCGTTCGAACGGAAATGAAACAGAATGCTCACATTCGTATGGCGTTTGTTAACGCGTTCGAACGGAAATGAAATAGAATGCTCACGTTCGTATGGCGTTTGTTAACGCGTTCGAACGGAAATGAAACAGAATGCTCACGTTCGTATGGCGTTTGTTAACGCGTTCGAACGGAAATGAGACCTGATGCATGATAAGGCAAAATGCATACGCGTTCGAGTTGCGTTCATAAACGCGTTCGAACGGGAACAGACCTGATGCATGAAATGGGACGCAATACATAAACAACAAAATAAAGGGGCGCGGCGAAGTACTGCCGTAAAGGTGGCCTTTTGGGGCTCTTGATCTCTCAAAGAGATGACCTTTAGAGCAACATATTAAGCCCATGCGCGTCACATCACAACCCATGAAATAAAGACAACAAAAGTGTAGGACTTCGTATGCCCAATTGAACGTACATTCAACCCAAACACACTTCGTCCGGCGCGGCGAAGTAGTGTCACAAATGTGGCCTTTTAGGCTCTTCGTCTCTCAGATAGAGGACATTTGGACTAACTCACTAAGCCCATGCGCTTGTTTGAACCATGCATAAAAAGATAAAGACAATAATATCAAACTAAGTATGCCCGATTGAACGTATCTTGCATCCAACCGAACACATATCAACCGGCGCGGCAAAGCATCGTGGTAAAGGGCTTTAACCCCTCCCAATAGGGGATTTTTCATTCCACTTACTAAGCCCATGCGCTCGATTGAATCATGCATAAATAAACAACATACAGAATTCAAGTGACGAAAAATAAACAAAAGCAACACAAAACAAAAGAGGGTGCCGTTTACTCAAGCGGTACGTGGAGTTGTGTCCCAAGTACAGACCGCACTACCGTCCATTCGGATTCGGTTACGGAATTTACGTATGGGTTTCCATCCTATATACCACAAGAGACGACACTCTTCCATTTATCCAATACCCACAACACACATCATACACAAACAAGATTTAACAAACAAGTAAAATACAATCAAAATAAATAACAAAAATCAAATAAAGATGAGTGTGAAAAGTACCCTCAGGTCTACCTTTAAGCCGTCTCTCGGGCTCGCGTTTCACGAAGATCGGAAGGGGTTAAGCTCCACAACTTTTCTGGTTCACTGGTTTGCCTTTTCCTTCGCTGTTTTGCCGCTCAAGCTACTGTTTCGATTCCGTTTTGCTGCTGTTTCCTTGTGGTTTCGCTGCCGTTTCCTCTGTGTTTTTTGCTTACTGTTTTTGGGTGTCTTCTTCCTGCAATTTTCCTGTGTGTTGTGTATGAGCTAGCTAGCTAGGGTTGAGAAGGTTGGTGAAGGGTTCTTTTTATAGGCAAAGGGTTAGGCTTGACAAGGAAAGGGATTTGATTTGGTGTTGGATTAGGGAAGTCAAAGATTGAGGGGGGACAAATCTTGGCTAGATAGGGAAGGTTGAATATTTAGTTTATGTTGATTAGGCATACAATATTTTAAGTTTGGGAATAATAATTGGTTGATTGATTTTAACTTGGTATGATTATATTTGATTGGTTTAATTGGTTAAGATTGATTTTAATTAGGCATATCTTCTTTTTAATTTTGGTTTAAGTTTGGTAAATGTTTTATTTAATTGGTAAATGGTTTAAATATTTTATTTAATGTTTAATGTTTAAATTAATATTTATTATTTATTTGGGATGTGTTTTATGGGCTTTGGGGAGCTAAATGGGCTGGGGTGTGAGGCTAGCAGCAAAACCAGAATTACCGACACCGTTCGAACGCTTCCTCGAACGCGACACGAACGCCCGCAATCTGTTTGACGTTCGAACGAAGTAACGAACGCAGCACTAACGAAGACAGTGAGCTTGTTTATTCTGAATTTCCCCTTCCGATATCCGTTTCCCGCGGCTTCCGTGACTCAAAAGGTAGTGCCTCCAAATGAGACTCATCATCGGGTTTCACATGCAAAAATACAATGCCTACAGGTAGCATCTCCCGGATTGAGGTTGTTACAAAGATGATATCAGAGCATGGTCTAGGGAGTCAGTGACTGCAGTGAGCGGAGTGCTGGGGTCTGGTATAGGTAGTATGTCTGGGATACTCGTATGCGAGGCACTACCTCTCTAGTATCCGATCCTCGAGTATGTCCTGAAGATCTATAGAAAGGTTAGTAAGCTTTCCCAGACTATCTGAATAGTATTCCTTATGAGAACGACTATACTCTAGATCCAAGTTAAGAATCCCCCTGTAGTTATACTGACTTATTACCAGAAGTACAGACAAACTATGAGACTAGATAGTAAAGTTTTGAGGATATTCACCCAAGGGAATGAGAAGAGAGATTTATAAGAAAAGTAAAAGAGGACGTACAGATGATTTAAGTAACCAGATAGTTGTAAGAATGAGAGACACAAAGTTAGATAATAAAAGATAACACCAGAACTTGTAGTAAAAGAGAATATAGCAAGCGTGAACAAGAGTAAAATGCTGAGTAGACCTAAGTAAAGTTTCTCTTCTCCAAACAAGATTCCTTTCCACCTCAGAAAAATTCTTCCAAATAGATCCAATAGCTCTTGCGCACTTCGTACAGATAGCGAGTTTCCCCGAATAACCAAGAACAGCCGTAAGGCAGAAGAAGCAAGAAATCGGGACTAGTCGTGGAGGCTTCTAATAGATGTGAGATGCCATAAAGATGTAGAGATTCTAGATTCCCCAAACCCAGTCCCGCAGACATATAAGATAAATGACGTCAGGAAAATGATTAGTTGCCTAACCATGGAATCTGATAGGTAAGGCCCCGACCTACCCAGATCCTCACCCCTTAGTGGTACCAGTTAAGAAAGCTGCCATGACAGAGCCTATATCATAACCACTTTACCTGAGAAATAGACTCTACCAGGACACAGAGTACTAGAATAAGGACGACGATAACTATCGAGATGTAAAGGTTTGTCTCATCCTTTCCCAGCTTAAAATAAAGACAACCGATAGAAGCCCGACGAGAGTCCATCTTAAGAGATGGAAGACCTTGAGAGATAGATCACCCAGAGAAGGGTTAAGGAAGTTTTCGAGGATGTAAAGAAGAGAACCCAATATAGCCCAAAGATCTAGACAAGTCATCACAAGGTTTGTAGTAATAATAGAAGTCCACATAATATATCAAACTTAGTAGAACCTTTAGATCAGCCCAAAGCCAGTAGAAAACTGTGGAAGTATAAAAAGAATAGACCCATGAGATTAGAGATATTTAGAAGTGAAAAAAGTACTAGTAGCGACAATAGAACAAAGTGCCATAGCTGCGACTTATAGCAAGAGCATAGAGAAGAAATCTAGGAAGTAGTCAGAAGGACGAACCACTACTAGCCTCAGTAGCATGACATAGAGCCAAGAGGTTGGATATGAAAACAGTAAAAAAAGAAACATAAGTTCCAAGAGGATTCAATATGTATAGTGACATGGGCAATGTAGCTTGAAGACAGCAGGATAAGTGAAGACTCTAACCAAGCCTGTGAGCATATGCTCACCCCTCAACTTAGAGCCCAGTAAAGAGAAGAACCAGTAAAGAAGAGAAATTGATAGATTAGAAGAATATCGAGATGGCTAGACAGCCAAATCGATGAGTCCAATGAAACATAGATAAGAAGTATGAAATAGAATAGTTCGAAGCCATAATAAGTTGAGTTAATTCTAGAAGCCATCGTTGAATTAAAGAACCCTTAAAGAAGTAAAGACTCAGAAGTACGAAGGGACCATAGAGACCGACTCTCAAAAGTATAGTATATAACTAATAAAAGTCTAATTATATTGAAAAAAAAGAACTAGATAAGAGTGACACCTAAACCAAAAGATTCAGTTAAACATGCCTTAAGTAATCAAAGTTGATAGAGTCTTCAGGAGACTAAAGATGTAAGGAGTTTAAGGAACTGAGATGAGGAAGTAACCTATGCAGCAGAGTAAGCTTATTAAGGAGGAATAACAAAGAGAGTATAGCGACACTCAGAGAGAGAAAGTAACGACTTCAGAAGGTTTAAAAACAAAGACTAAATAAGAAGGAGTGCTGAGACATCACGAGAAAGTTTTTAGAGAAAATGACTCCAGAGGAATTTCGCAGAAAAGGTAGTGTGTTCGATAGTTAAAAATGATTAGAAGTAAAGTTGGAGGAGGCAAACCAGACACGTATATACAAGAGTCCTAAGCTTATAAATAAGCATTATGTACAACTAGATCACCATAACCAAAAAGGCCTCAGGATAAGTTCCCACCCACCCAACCCTCGTTAGACAACAGTAGCATAGATGGACCTTGAAGGTTGCCTCAAGATACTCCCAGAAATAAGTGAAAGTATAGTAAAAGAATATCGGAACATAAACCTTCAGACGTAGTTTAAGAACAGAATAAAAGTGAGTGACATCTTTTAGTAAAAGAGTTAGTAAAGAAGTTGTTCAGATGGAGCGGATACAAAGAACCCGTGTTAGATGTAATCGTGGTTATGTAAATGAAGAAGATATCTTTCAGGCAAGAAGACAGATACATAGACCAAGGAAATTTTCGGTATAGAATAGGATAAAAAAAATATGAAAATACTAGGAAAAGGTTTGGTACTGTAGCCGTCAAGGTGCGACGACGGTAGGAGAGAATACCTAAAAAGCAAAGACAGAAGTGTGTAACAACAAGGTTTCTTAGTAACAGAATGAAACCAAAAATCCCTTACGTGTTAGCTCACGCAAATCATATAAAGTACCCAGCCCTAGTTTAAGTTGACCAAACCACCACGGGTTTGGGACGGCCTTAGCTACGAGTATGGGTGGTTTGGCAGAAGTGTAGTATAATATAGAACCGAGAAAATAAGTTTACTACAATATGGGAAATAATAAAGAGGGAGATCCTATGATGCAACTAGGAATGGAGAATAAGTTAAGGACATCATAACCGAATTCGTAGTATGAATGAAAGTAAAAGTATACACAGAACATGAATTGTAGCCAGAACTGAATCGCCTGTATCGGCATCGAAATAGAGAATATGGTTTAAGTAAAAATATACATACAGTTAAGTTCAGTTTAAGAACCTTGCTTCTAAGTCATTAGTAAACTGTGAAGAATCCCCAAAGAAGCTACCCAGAATCAACCACTTTAGTACAAAAGCCATTAAGTAGATAACACTAGTAAGCAAGAGATATATGAAGAATCTAACCTTGCACTATAAGTACTAAGCTTCATAGTTAGCCAGAGAAATGAAAACTTGGAAGAATAGAACCCATACGTAGTTAAAGCTTAGTTAGAAAATAGAGAGTTAAATAGTTAAGTTATGGAGTCGAATGCTAGGTTGTGATATGTAAGCAGCGTTAAGGGAATATACAAGAGATTATTCTTTTATACACTTGCACTAGAATGGAATCAGTACACGAGAAAAACTTAACCATGGAGAATACTAGTAGTTGACAGAAGTTCGAAAGTACCTGTTTGGAAGAACCAGATGGAGACAAGTGAAGTTGGTTATAGGTAAGAGTCGAAGAATGAGATTTCTGTAAGATGTAATAATAGTTGTAGCTTGACAGTAGTATTAAGTACATAGTAGAACTCTTACGAAGCAAAGACATATTATTGCCACTCAATCAAGAATTCAAGAGGTATCATACATGAAACAAATATTAAAATAAGGAAAGGAATAATGCATACTTATGAGCTTAATAAATAAAGTAAAATATCAATCTTGCAGATAGAAATAGTGTACCTTCTAGGTTATGATATAATTGATGGAAGCGAAGTAAAGAATGCGTATGTAGATGGTTTAAAGTTGGTGACCTAAGACATAGCATGTGAATCATGTAAAGTGCGATAAGATGTTCAATATCGAGAATTTCAGATCTAGACAGACTCCGAAATTTCAGTTTAAAAGAGGATTCGAGGATGAATCCTATTTAAGGGGGGAAGAATTTGTAACATCCGGTAAACCTGACGACTTGTACGATACCAGAGTCTAATGACTATTATAATTAGGAGGTATAATACATGATATAAATCATGTTCGAGCAAGTACGTGCTCATAAAATGGCATTTGGGACATTCAGAAGATTCCTTGAAATTTTGACGCGGAACTTAGTTTAGTTCCACCTCGAACAACTTTATAGTAATTTGGTCGTAACTTTCTCATACGATCTCCGATTTTTATGAATTTTATATTTTCGGAAAGCTTAGACCGAGAGCTACAACTTACACATTGAATATCTTCCAAATTCTAGCCCTAAATAGGTCAAAAATCATGATTTTCGTAACTGCTACAGTAATTTCGAGAAGAGACTAGAAATGAGACATATGGCAAAATCTCAACCACTCATTTTATCACAAAAATCAGCCACCTTGTCTATAAATAAGGCACTATTCATGCATCGCTTAGGAGTGTAAAATGTGAGCTTGAAGTGGAGGGAGAAAATCCTCAAAGTTTTCTTCATTTCCATGAAAATAATGAAGGTTGATGATGAGCTCTCAAGTTTTATTGGTCAAGTAAGCTTCCATTCTCTTCCTGTCTTCTCAAATTCTTTTCAATTTTGAATATAGAGTATGAAGCCCCATTTCACACCTTAATAATTTTAGAATTTGGAATTGTTAAATTGGCTTTATGTGGGTTGTTAGCATGTATTTTGGGAAATAACATTATGATATTATTATGGATTGAGGTTTGTGTATGTGAATGTATTGGAGATTGGAAGTTGAATGTGCTTCTTATGTGCTATTGATAAATTGGTACATAAATTGAGGTTATAAATGCCTCTTGAGTATGCATAGTGTAGTTAAAGTGGTGTTTATATGAAGGTTTTAGTTTGGGAAGTGTGGTGAAACAAGTTACGCTTAAAAAGATTGATATTAGGCCCTGAATCTGACCTCGCGACGCGACACTAAGTACCGTGAGTCGTGATGCATTCTGGAAACAAGCCCCAATTTGGTTATGTCTTGTACGCGTCGTGACGCCCGTGGACTTGCGTCGCGACTTGAACCAAAACCAGCTTTCTATTTTGGTCTTTTCCAGGCCGCGTTGCGACACGCAAGTCTTGGCGTCGCGACGCATGTCCATTTTCCAGAACATTTTTTTTACCAATTCAGGTTCAACTCGGGATATTAGAGGCCACTCAAAAGACTTATTATCATCATATATATACGCGTAAATTACCATGAACTAGTTGAAAAACCCTTGTAGCCATAACAATTTCGAAATGAATTCTACGATATGTATTCTAACTAAGTTGCCCATTAAAAGTTATTGCAGAAACCACAAATCCTTTCGGCGCAGTGATGTTACGCCAACCGAATTCCAAACCTGTGAGTGAAAATTTTCTTTTAAGTTGATTTTCATCATATTGTTTTTTATATTAGACTTATTTTTCGCTTTTAGGGTGTTAGCCAATTTTATTATCAATTATAATTTGATTAGCATGTTTTGAGAAATGATTGAGAAAAGAAATATTTTCAAAGCATGATTTTATGATTTTTCGAGGCATGGGGGGAAAAACCTACCTCAGTATGTAACTGTTACAGACATGGAATTGATACATTTAGAGGACTGGGGGGTCGGCGATACGTAACGCCCCCAGATCCTAGTTCAAGATTAGGGATGACTGATGCCCCTTGATCCTGTTTCAGAGCTTGGAGGGTAGTATAGATTTGCACCCCTAGTTCTAGTTCAGTGGCTTGGGGGAAGACGATACGTAACGCCCCAAGATCACTAGTTTCAGAGGCAAGAGTGGCATTCTTTGGGGGACGACGACGTAATGCCCCAACGTCATGGATTTTCTCCTGGCTCTAGTTAGGCGTATTGGAGGACGACGATACGTAACGCCCCTATGCGTCAAGGTTTTCAGAGACATATAGCAATTTTCAGATATAGATTTCAGAAACAGTTTTTCAGATATAGTTTTCAGAAAAGATTTCTAGAAAAGACAGTTTCGAAAATAGTAGTTTCATAAGAGCCTTTCAGAAGAGATAAATTTTACAAAAGAGTTTTCAGAAAAGGTTTTCATAAAGGATTCAAGATAAAGAACTACTTTCAGATAAGATCCGATTGGATTTTCAAAACTTGAGTTTTATTTAGTATTTTAGTTTTCATTTTAAGTCGTCCACTCACTTAGATCGTACAAACAGTCTAACCCCCCACTCCCAGTTTCTTATTTTGCAGGATACCCGGAGGACGCACTTGGGGGGATGGATACTGATGGCAGTCACTAGAGGGTCTGAGTCCACCATATTAAGTTACAGTTCAGTCAGAGTCATGTAAAGTCATGCATTTTGCATATTGAATGGTAAAGCATTCATATGTAATTTGTTTAAGTTTTAAGGGTTGTATTATAAAGAAGTATTAAATACATGACATGAGACAATAGTGCTTACATGTTTAAAATGAGTTGGGCAAGGGTCCCATGTTTGAGCTATAGTGGAGATGAGTTAATATGATGTATACAGTCAGTAAGTCAGAGGCTCAGGGAATAGTACGACCTATTCCCTGCCGGTAGCATCTCCCAGATTGGGGATGTTACAAACATATCCAAACATATAAGTCACTGTGTAACCGATAGTCATACACATACACATAAATCAAGCTTAAACTCTTACACAAGCAATCATATACATGTCAAGATAAAAAAAGGACAAATACCCATAATCCATTCATGCATTATGTAGTACTTAACAAATCCAACCTTATCCTTCATTCAATAACAGTCGACTGATCATATATCCTTAACAACCGTAAGCTTCACACAAACAATCACATTTGTCATCCAACAGAGAACATGAAACCATCACTTTCAATCATTTCGAAAACACATCATGAAAACGATTTGTTAAAATCAAAATCAAATTTGAAAACCTTTTTCATCGAAAACTGTATCAAGCGTCCATAACCAACTCAACTGGAAGAAATATAACAAGCGCCAATGTCTGTATCACGTGCATAGATCGGACAAAGAATGGAACAAGTTCATGTCGATAGAGGATTGCAGGTCAGTCCACTGCAGTTGGATAGAACCCTATACAAGCGCCACGATAAAAACCAAGTACAAGAACTGTGATAGAAACATATCATATCAAATAATATCATAAACGATATTGAAATTTATCTTAATCAAAACTTATTTCTTTTGAAATCATTCTTTTCCTAAAACACAAATATGTTTAAATCAAAGATAAATCTTTGAAAATGTGATCAAAGATCAAATGTATATTATTTAAAATCATTCTTTCGTAAACATTTTTTTAAAAAAATAAAAGCCATTTTAAGGTTATTTTTAAAATTAAATTGTAACGATAATATTATGTAGATTTCGGAGAATGCACGATGTAATTACTTGTGGAATCTGGTGAAGCCATCTGCCATCACTTTTGATGGACTATTTAACGATCTTGCATATTTGGGGTTAATTGTTAATTTTGATAATTTATTTTCTTAAGATGTTTATTTATTATACAACACTAGGATATCATTAATACAATAATACTAGACAACTTAATCAGACACGCATTACCATATCGTTGGTTGGCTTTTATACAGTTACTACAGATAACCTACGCGATGCGCGACTCGTCTTATTTTTAAAGACAAATATGATTTATATTAAATATAAAAATAAAATTAATTAATATCATAACTTAATTATAGTTGTCCATATAATACAATTTCTTTAACATTCTCTCAAATTAACAATATGACTTCTGACTTATTCCATTTTCTAATTTTTTATTGATGAAGAATAAATTTTTTAGAACAAATATAAATTTAGCTAACTTAGGTACACATTTATAGTTAACTTAATATAACTTCTGACTCTTGAACTTATACTAATAAATAAGTGGGAGTTAATGAAAAATGTGAAAAATTAAACATTAATAATTCATTTGAAATAAATACATATTTAATTAACAAACTTTCAATCATTAATAATTTAAGAAAACAAAGAGTTTGGAATAGTAAGAAAAATGAAAGGTTTAAGATTGAAGAATATGAAAAGTTGAAATATTAATAACTCATTTGAAACGATATTATTTAATTAACATATTTTTAATAATTAATAATTTTTAGAAAATGTAATATCCTGAATCTTCAGAACAGCTCTGAAAGGTTTTCGAATTTAAGTTTAGATTTTAAAATGAGATGATGTTGGAGAATAAGAGTTTGAGCATTGAAAAATATGTTGGAACGTTTTAAAGTGGGATTTCGTCACATTGAAAATCGCGTAACTCAAAAGGATATGTCACATATATTTTTAAATGGTAGATTTTTATTGTTTCGATTATATATATAACAAACGTACTTCGATTGAGGTGATTTTTAATCCTTTGGATTTTTTTTAAAGACGAACAACTTTCGTATTGATAACTTTGCCCAAATCATTTATGTGAGTAGAAGGTGTAAATATCAAGCTTTGGATCAAGTTACAAATGAATGAGGTGGTCAAATTTATATTTCAGAAAAATATATTATAAATACCTCAAGGTTTCTTCTAATTATTGGAAAACATTTTGTAATAACATGTAACTTTTAGAAGAGAGAGAAAGTGTCGATGGGAAGAAGAAAGAGAAGAACGCCGGTGTCCGGCCAGCTTTGGCGAGGCACGACGGTGCATGGGGCTTTGTCCAAGCGTGGTGTAGCTGCTGGTGGTCGCCATTCAGCTTAAGGTGGCCGACGTGGTGGCACGATGGGGAGCTTCTTCTCACGGGTACCGAAGCACTTTGAACAAATTTATGATTTCATTATGTTTCAAGATCAATAATCCACTCTAATGATGTTTCTAAGCTTAATATGTGTATCTAGTATGATGATTATGCATGAATCATGTATTGGTTGTGTTAAAGTGTTGATTCGAGTAGTGTTTATGCATGGTTGATGATGAAGAACATGAATATGTATATAATTATGCATGGACGGTGATGTTTGGACGTGATTATACATGGGTAATTAGGTGTAACGTCCCGACCTACAACAACCATACCCAAAGGAATATAGAGCCGAAACGCTACTAACACTTACACACTAACCTTAAATTGCCTAAACGCTTAAGAAACTATCCTAATATTATTAAATTAATAATTATTAAAAAAAAGACAAATAACTTTTTTCAAATCCAAATTGTAAAATAAGTGTACTGCATAAACTAAAGTAGCATATCTTCTAAAACTTAACCATCCTGGAAACTTATTATCCTAATGACCCTAGACTGCAAATTAAGAAGACACTGTCACTTGTCACATAAGTCACCATCATGGATCTGTCGAGCAGCCGTCAATTGCTAGATCAACATAATCGTCCGAAATGTGATTACCTGCACCACAAGATACCGTGAGCCTAAGCCCATCAAGAAATTTTCATGCATGAATGCAAATATGATCATTTGATAATGCAACTCATTGAAAATTTTGATTTTAACATAAACCTTTACCAATTGATAAACCATTTTCTGTTAATGGGCCTTCGATCTCGGTACACGTTACAGGGTAACCGGTCGGGATTTTGATGTTATACCTCAGAACACATTTAACTATTACCATAGATAATCCTTTACCATCAACCTTTACCAACCATTACCATATACCTTCCCTTTTAGTAGTTATACCGAGTCCACCTTAAAATCTATTTCAGACTGTTTCCACAAAAAATCAAAACCATGACACTACACATGTCATTACCCAAATAGCTTATGCACTATACATGATATGAGCGATGAAATGAATTAAACCGTATGCTCAGTAATAGGAAATAACTGGATGCTTGGAGCGCCAATCCGAATAATATATAATACATTATATTTTATTATTTATTAATAAAATAACTACATTTTCATTTCAAACCTTATTAATGGTATTGTCATTATGCATATTAGATTGATGTATAAATATGCTAAGAATGACATCGACCTTAGAATAATCATGTAGTAATACTGGACACTAGTGGTCTGACATTGAGATAAGTATTACTATTATAAACTATTCTTAATATATATATATATATTCCTAGTCGTTGGTTTTAGAATACGGTCGAATTCATATAACCTAGAAGACTAGCACATGTCGTATATTGGAATTGGAGTTCCAATAGTTTAACTCAATGTACCATGAGCTTTGGAAGCTCGTATAGACATGTGGGTATTGGTTGGACCGAATACTGAATGACTCACATGTGATTCTTAATAGTTGGAAGTACACACCACTGTCAATAGGAATCTCCTTTAGTCGAGTAGCATATGTGATCCTTTAACTATATTATATCATTGATTTTGTGTGAGATCCTTCACACTTTGATGCCATGTATGTCAGAAACCTTTCATGGTTTGGCCTCTAGATATTCGTTGGGTATGGATCGATGCACTTGTTAATAAAGTGGGAATCAAGATAAGATCCATCGGTCCGTATGTTTACCATAAAGGGTTTAGGTATCAATGTGAGTAAGTCATGATTCTTAAGACTTTGGTCAAAGCCGATCACCTAGGGTGGATCTCATCTGTTATAAAGAATCATGTATATGTCGATATGAGATGTGCACCTCGGAAACTTAATGGTGTATTCTATGTTTCCTAAGCACAACTCGGATAGCCTACGACATATGGATTGTTAAACATATATGATGACCTCGACTTGTATAGTTTAGAAAGATCATTCGTGTTCTTCATGAATTCGGAGGTGGCCGAATAGCGTACATATGAGCTAGGCTTATATGACGAACATGTCTGAACTTAGAAAGTCTCAATATGAAGTTTACTCATTGAGCACTTGGGTAGCCGATTAATTTTGATAAAAGATAATATTCGATATTATAATTATCAACTAAGATAATCAAATATTATTGGATAACAATGATTATTTACTTTGACTTAATTGGATTAATTTAATAATTACACAAGGGCTTAATCATAATTTCATAAATATCTCTACCATTTGAGAATATTTTGGTAATTGTAAATATGTAATTATATGTGTATTTGGCTTGATTTAATTGGATTAAATCAAAGTGGCAAACATTGAACTAATCGATTTGCTAATCTTTTTCTTGATTTAATTGGATTAAATTAAAATGGTAGACAAATGTGATTAGTCATACCTAATTATTTATATTTGGACAAATTGGATAAAGCTCGCCTAAAAGTTGATTAGAACTTTTATTAATTAAAAATTACCTAAGTTTTACTATAAATAGCAAGTTTTAGGAAGGTTTTAATTAAGCTAAGCATAAGTAAAATGAGCTTGAGAATGCTAAGCTTGTGAAAGCAAAATACAAGTAATTCTTGGAGAAAATTAGCCTAAGTTAGAGAAGTGTTTAGAGATACTTTGGAAGATCTCTATAATATTTCATCTAGGAGAAATCAAGATTGGATCTTGGAGTGAAGCTTGCTTGCATTGGAATCAAGATTGGATCTTGGAATGAAGCTTGCTAAATCTTGAAAGTTCTACAACAATTTCAACAAGGAGAATGAGATTTGATCTTTGTATCAAGCTTACTAGGTAATGTTTGATCTTCTCATAAGCTATGTTCTTCATTACTGAGTTTTCATTAGTGAGACATAATTACATAGTTTAAAGTTGAAATTAGGCTAATGAATTGTGTTAGGATGCTTTGGAAGTATAAATACAATATGCTTGTAATTGGGTCAAAGATATTCATATTGGACATGAAATAATTAATTAGAGTTTGGAACTCTAGATTAAAGCTTAGATCTATGCATACCATTCTAGAACCACTTGACCACCTTTAGGTGAACTAGAATTGTTCATGAGATATTTCATAGTAGGATTCTAAATTAGTTTGTGTTTTGATTTAAACAAATGCATATAAGTATTTAGAATACATGTATGCTAGTTGTATAACATGTGTTAATGGTGGTTACGATGCTAAAATGTGATTTTAGGTGTATTTGAAGTATTATGAAAAAATTGAAAGTGTTTAGTATAGGTTTGAAGTAGAAATTGGTCACTGCCTAGGGCAGCGTCGTGACTCTACCCTTTCAGCGTCGCGACACTGAGCATCAGACCTATGCGCGTCACGACGCTCACCCTTCCGCATCGCGATGCCGAGACGTTCAGCTCTCGTAGTTGTTCTCGCACTTTTGAGCGTCGCGACACCCAAGCTTCTGCGTCATGACGCTCAGAGCTGATACACACTGAAATTTATTTTCTCAGTTTCGGAGTTTCTGGACTCCGTTTTGATCCCTATTTTATCCTACGGACTCGAAACAGAATGTAGTTTTACATAAAATATTTTAAAATATACCCATACTAGATATCCACGGGTTAGACCCATTTCCGTTCAACGGAGCACAGATCCGACCCTAGGGGTTCCACATCCGCTCCAACAGATTGGTATCATAGCAAGGCTTAACCACACAACACATGTTGCATGTTTGACATGTATTTGAATCTATGCCTCTGTATTTTAATTTAATTATGCATAAGTCATATTGGATATGTATTGCATGTTTTAAATTAAAATTTTGACCTAATTATGTTAATGACTTGATTATCATAAATCTCCAATGATTAGGTGATCACTTTAATTAATTAATAAATATTAATATTTTCGGAGCATTATTGGATGGTCCCTCTTGTCAATACGGAGATGAATGAGTTCTTACTACTTATGCCTAAGATCGTCTATAGTGTGACAATGTAAGTGCTCGGAACTTAGGTCGCTCCGATAAAATATTAGATGTAGCATGATGAGTTAACGCAGTCACCCAATACTATCATTATTGTGAAGGTGTACATACGAAACTCCTTAGTGCATTTTGACAAGTATACACCTGAAATACGTCTTAATCCGAGATCATCATTAGTGTGAGGATAAAAAATAGTTCAGGACAAACTAGGAGTCACATGAAATGATTGACCTTGGAGGTTTACCTAATGAGTTTATAAAGGCCAAGATCGTCAATTGTGTGAGGCTGGAGTAAATGTCCCGGGATCCACTTCCCGCTATGAAAGTTTGATAATCAAATTTCTATTTTTCCGTTAAGGGAGATTACAAAATTACGTAAAGTAGTGAGAGAGCACTAATAGATTTAAAATTCCATAATCAATTATTGTTATTATTTTGAAATGGAGACTGTTTTGCTACTATTTAAAATGTTGTCTTGTAGATGGCTGCCGCTAATCCATTGATGAGACTTTTGGATACCAATAAACTAAAAGGAGCCGAGAACTATTTTGAATGGGTAATGAACATACGCTTAGTCTTGGAGTTTGAAAAGTTGACTTATGTCACTGTCAATCCACTGCCTTTTGAAATCGATCATGACTCCACTCCAGAAGAGTGAGAAACTTTTAAT
>SKCR01008282.1:0-24145 GCA_019454045.1 Zanthoxylum bungeanum | reverse complement strand
CCGAGCACAATGAATGGATATTACTCTTTTAAAATTGATTTTCATTTGTTATTGATACAACGGACTTACTTTTTATGTTTTAGGGTGATAGCTTATTTTGATTACAGTTATTACATAAAAGTTAATGATTTAAGTTATATTTGTGAAAAAAATGTTCTCAGAACTTGAGTTTTATGTTTTCAGAGCATGGGGAAAAACCCACTCCAGTGTGTAACTTGATACAGTTTGGAATTGATGGATAGAGAACATGTGCACATGTAGAGGACTAGGGGGACAGCGATATATACGTCAAGTTTTTCAGAAACAGACCAGTATTTAGACATCAGATTTTCAGAAAAAGGCTTTTCAGATATCAGATTTTCAGAAAAGAATTATCAGAGATCAGATTTTAGAGAAAGTTTTTGAAAAGCGGTTTTCAGAAAGGTTAAGTTTTATAAAGAGATTTCAGAAGAAATTTTTAGAAATGAGTTTTCACATAAAGATATTTCTGGAATTTTGGTTTTAGAACTAAAAGCTTTTATATCAGTTTTCATTTTTTTGTCCACTCACTTAGATCGTACGACAATCTAACCCCCCACTCCCAGTTTTCTATGGTTGTAGGTATTCTCAGAGGACGAGCTCGGGAGGACGGATACTGATGTAGTCACTAGGGTTGGAGTCCACCAGTGTAAGTCAGATAAGATTATAGTAAAGTCATGCATTCGTTAATAGCTTGAATCAGTCAATGTTATAAGTATAAATGTTCTCAACAAATTTATAGATTGCATTTGTTTTAATAGTATAATAATGAGTAGTGAGTTATTTTGTTATTTGGTAAATTAGGTTTTGGTCTCATGCATGAGATTGTATATAGAATGAGATTAGCATATGTCACAGAGTCAGAGGCTATGGGGTTAGTACGGCCTATCCCCTGCCGGTAGTATCTCCCAGATTTGGGGATGTTACATGCTGGTATTCTTTACTAACTTCTGATTGTCTCCCATCTCATAAATCTATCCTTTTTAAAACCTTCCTAAATCTCTATTAGCATTGATTCAATCTATGGATTTCCGCAGGTACTACTATCTTGTCTATTTTCACTTGAGTCGGGTTCTTTCATTTCTATCTCTTGAAACCTCTTTATTACTTATCTGGATGGTCTATCATTTCAGGGCATTCTGTTCTTACTTAAGATAAATTCTCATTGAACTTACTTATGATTATCTTTACCTAGGCTAGTATAGGGTGGAACAGAAATCTACATCTTAGTGGGTGTCAGTGTCATTGTTCTAAAACTTTGTGTCCTGGTAAAGTCTATTACTAATATAAGGCAGGTATGAGGTAGACACTATCAGGGCCATTTCTTTAACTTGTATACTAAGAGATGAGGGTTTTAGGTAGATTGGAACCTTATTTACCAGATTCTTAAATTAAGGAAATTAATCCTTTCTGTTACACAATCTTCTCTTATTGGTCTGAAAACCTGGGTTCGAGATCTAAAGTCTCCATTCATTTATTGGTATTACTAGTCTGTTGGAACTTCCACTTCTAGTCTTGAGTTCTTGCTTCTTTTATCCTTCTGTCTATCTTTATTACTTGGGAGACATACCGTATATACGAAGTACTTAAGGCTATTGAGTCAACTTGAAGAAATTTTCTGATCAATGAAGGAATCTTTGTAGGAAAGAAGGAATCTTAATCAGTTTACTTCAACATTTTACTTTGGTTTAGGCTCACTCTATTTTCTTTAGTACTAAGGTTTTCTACTTTCTTTACTTATCTGTTTTTATATATTCTACATCTAATTGCTTCTGATTGCTTAAAAATATGTGCTCTTATCCTTTATAATTCTTATTAACTTTTTTTCTCTTTCTACTTCTTTCGGTGGGTATCCTTAGGTAGACCCGGCCGGCGGTTCGGTTCCGGTTCGGAACCGAACCGAACCGGCCGGTTTTCGGTTCCACAAGTGTGGAACCGGAACCTAAAACCGAACCGGAACCGAAACGTTCGGTTCCGGTTCGGTTCGGTTCGGTTCCTTTTTTTTTTAATTAATTAAAATAAAAAAATGAGATTAAATTTATAAATAAAAAAAATTTATTAAATTGAAGAGCTTGAGCTTAAATTTTAAAAATTTCAGTTGCCTACGTATCCTCCAAGGGTGAGAGGAATCAAAGCTCACGTAGTTCCATTACAAGTTTTAGTCTTTAGACATATCCCCTTTGTAAATTATAATTTTACAATTATCAATCATCATTATCAGTTGATCCTTCGGCTCCGGTTCCGCTTGCACTTGTTGCAGAAGCATTATCGAACAAATCTTCACAATCATCGGGGGCATCTTCTTGTTGTCTCAGATCAGCTCGAGTCCAATCATCCACACAAGCTGTTGCTTCTAGAGTGCTGGATGTAATGAAGATCGCCTAGTTCCAATATATTACCTCCCAAGCTGAAGGCTTGCTCAACCGCAATGGTGGAAATAGGTGCTGCCAAGATCTCTTTAGCAATAATAGATAAAACAGGATATATATTTTGATGCCGGTTCCACCATTCAAGGATTTTAAAATTTTTACTGCATAAACTTTCATTAGAAAACTCAAAATTTGTAGATAAATAATTATCTAATTCAGGATTATTAGTTGTCGTATCCCTAGATTTTTTATTTCGTTGCAATAACCAACGATCCCCTGCGCTAAGTCTTGTTTGAATTACCGGTTCGCTACTACTAGATTGACCTAATGTTCCTAAGTTATATCTTACAATATAATCATTAAATAAAATAATTAAATCACTTCTTAATTTCGTCATTATGCTCGTAATATCAATGTCATCTAATATTCCTAAATAACCATAGTAAGCTTGTAAACCACCATTCAAACCTTCTAATTTAAATCTAGGATCAAAAACAGCAGCAATAAGATAAAGTAAAAGAATTTCTCTAAAATAATGCAACCATTTTACCTTCATAACAGTAATGGCTTCGAGCAAAACAAGATCATTAGGGTCGTCACTGTCAACATGCTCATCGAGAGTGCCAACAATATTCAAACTCTCAAGAAGAAATAAATGTGTTGTAGGATAATAAACACCGCTAAAAACTAAAGTAGCATCATTAAAAACTCTTAAAATATCTAAAAAAATTTCACAAATATCCCATTGAGTAGGATAAAGTGTGATATTTTGAACATGTTGAGAAAAAAAACTACATAATGCATCTTTGTATTGAAATGCTTGACATAAAAGAAAATAAGTAGAATTCCAACGTGTTGGAACATCTCTAGAAAATTTAATCGGTTTAATACCATTTATTTTACAAAACTTGGTCCATTCTCTCCTAACTAGAGAATATGACCAAATACAATAAGTGCCATTTTAATTGGATCAAGGAAATGAGATAATAATTTTAAACCGTCTTGCACACATAACTTTAGGACATGACATGTACAACGAATATGAAAAAATCGACCCCCTAAATTTGGTTCACATAAGGATTTTAAATCATTAATGGATGCAGTATTTGCAGATGCATTATCAAATCCAATTGTTAAAATTTTTTCTACTAAACCATATTCATCAAAAATTACCTTCATCATTCTATAAATATTTGTGCAGTATGTGGGTCATCAAAAACTCTAAATGCAATAAGTCTTTTTTGCATGGTAAATGATGCATCAATCCAATGACAAGTCACACTCATGTATGAGTGTGTTTGCCAATGGTCACTCCAAATATCAGAACATATAGAAATACGACCTCATTCTCTTTAAATATTTCATTTAAAATAATTTTACCATCTTTATATAATTTGAAAATATGACGTTTTGTTGTGTTTCGAGACATTCTAGATGCAGCAGGGTTTAAAGCATTATGCACGTAATTAGTAAAATGAAGTTTTTCACCAAAGCTTAAAGAAAGATGTGCCATACAAGTTAATTTCGCAAATTCTTCTCTATTTTTTGCATCAGAATATTTAAATAAATCAACACTACTCGTACCTCTACTAGATGATGCATACCTGGCCATTTGAGTCTGCGTCGTATCAATGCCAAATTCAACCGGATCATGTTTTTCCATGTGCTGATCATATTGCCGTATCCACCTGAAAATTTATAGATAACCCCACAATAGTTGCAATTGCTCGTTGTGAACCATCTTCTAGGCGTTCCAAAGTAAAATGAATTTTGAAAATATCCGAAGACCGAGCCTTAACTTCTCTTCTCAGTGTGATTGTGCACTGACACTAGGGCCGCTCTCTTGGGTTGGCATATTTGACATAATGTTCTCAGATGAGCTTGCCATTTTTCGTTTGAGAAATTAGGAAGAAAAATAAGAAAATTGAATAATTGCGAATAAATGAATTATAGAAAATGAGAGAGTTTAGAATTTGGTGTGAGAAATTATAAAAAATGAATCATATTTATAGAATTTTAGAATTTTTTTGATACCAAAATTGCCCCTAAATATAACCGTTTTATTACCGTTATTAGGGGTACAATAGTAATTTTTATTTTATATAATAAAAATTTTTTTTTATTTTTTTAATTATTTTTTTGGCAGGGAGCCAAACGGCTCCCTGCATCCCTCAACGGCACTAGCCATTGGGGGAATTAGGCCCCCAACGGCTAGTAGCCGTTGGGGGCCGTAGGGTTCCTGTTGGAACCCTACGGTTCCAAAAGGAACCCGACGATTCCAACCGGAACCGTTCGGTTCCGGTTCGGACCGGTCGAGTTGGGGTGGAACCCCAACCGAACCGGTCCCATTCCGGTTCGGTTCCGGAACCGGAACCGTGGCCGGGTCTATCCTTAGGACTTTCCTATCTCGTTCTGTCTCTTTACTTTCCTTGTCTCTGGCTACTCAAACATCTATGCATATTTCCTTACTTCTTATAGATTTCTCTTCCCACTCTCTAGGGTAGCTTTTCTTAATGCCGAATTTTCTGGTTTTATATGCTAAATTTGAACTTTTGCTAATAGTTCAAGATGATTACAGAGGCTCTTCAAAGAATTATTTTTTTTTCTGATGAAAGATAATTAAATAGCTCTGGAATTCTTACTACCTGTCTATAGAACTTGAGAACGCACTTGAGGATCGGATACTAGAGAGGTAGTGCCTTGCATACTAGTATCCCGGACATACCACGTATACAAGACCCCACACACTCTACCCACTACAAACTACAATCACTGACTCCCTAGACCATGCTCTGATACCATCTTTGAACATCCCTGATCTGGGAGATGTTACCAACCGCAAGGAATAGGCCATATTATTCCCTGAGCCTCTAACCTCTGACATCTCCTATTCTTATCTCATATAAAACTCATGCATGGGACCATTGCCCAACTTATAAATCATGAATGTATAACACTTTTAATACTACATACTTTATTTTAATACATATTACAACTCTGACAATGATTACAAAATACAATGTATAAGAAGCCTTTACTATACAAATATATGTTACTGTCACTTTTCTAACTCTAACTGAACTGGACTTTGTTTCTAGCTTGACTTGGTGGACTCCATACCCTAGTGACTACTATCAGTATCCATCCTCCCGAGCTTGTTCTCCAAGAACCTGCAAAAACCAATCACTTGGAGTGGGGGAGGGTTAGATCGTTTGTACGATCTAAGTGAGTGGACGATTTAAAATAAAAACTGAAATACTATAATGAAAATGTTTAATTCTAAAACAGAGGTTCTTTCAGAAAATTATATTATATGAAAACCCTTTTTCTTGTCTGAAAACTCTGAACTGTTTTTAGAAAATCTTGTCTGGAATCTCTTTTATAAAACTTATCTTTTTCTGAAATCTCCTTTTGAAAGTCTGGTTCTCTAAACTTATATATGAAAGATGTGTTCTGAAAACTGTTTTCTGAATGTCTGTTTCTAATATCTGATCTCTTAAAACTATTTTCTAAAAATCTGATATGTGAAAACTGATCTGTCTGTGAAAAAACTTGACGTATGGGGGCGTTACATTTAGTTGTCCCCCATATGCCTAACTAGGGTGAGGAGTGTAAATCCATGACATTAGGGTGTTATGTATCGTCGTCCCCAAAGCATGCAACTCATGTCACTAAAACTAGTGGTCTTGGGGTGTTACGTATCGATGTCCCCCAAGCCACTGAACTAAAACTGAGGGTATGAATCTATGCTACCCTTCAAGCTCTGAAACTAGGATCTAGGGGCATCAGTCATCCCTAGCCCTGAATTAGGATCTAGGGCGTTACGTATCGTCATCCCATCAGTCCTCTATATGTGAACATATGATGTCCATCAATTCCATATCTGAATCAAGTTACATACTGAGGTGGGTTTTCCCTCATGCCTCGAAAACATAAAACTCATGTTTTGAAAAACATTTCTTTTCTAAATCATCCATATCTGAAAAGCAACTGTAATAAAATTCTAGCTAATGGCCTACATGCTCAAAAGTAAGTCTGATGTCAAAACTATTAAATAAAATCAGTTTGAGAAAAGAGGTCCACTCACTGAATCAGAACTTGTTGGTGATGCCTTGCGATAATGGCGGAACCACATCTCCTTGTGATAATCTAGAATTTACAAAATTCATTAAAACCAAGGTTGCGAATTATATCTTTGCTTAACAAACTCTATTCGCTATTCATGATAACTCATCTTCGCTATGTTACTAACATTTTAGGGTGGTCTAACAATTTTTACTACGCTTCTTTCGAGGATTTCACAAGCTACTTCACAAAACTCCATATTCTGCCCTCTTGGCAGAAAATTTCAGCGCACCAACACTGACTTTGAAAATTCGGTGCACTAAATCGGGGTTGAATTTGGGGCTGAAATTTTAATATCATACTCTCTTATGTGTCTTATTTATGTTTCCTTTTACGGATCGCGGTTTCAATCCTAGAACTCAATTTATGGACTAAAGTTCAGGGGTTGTGCGACTAGAAAAAAACTGGGCGCAGGGGCAGCAGATAGCCTGACTTCAAAAATTTAGTTTCGCTACATCCTATTTCCAAAAATTCTAATTTTTAGATATGTTATTCCCTCATATATCTAATTTATCCAGAATTTTACGGATCTTAATTTCGACCTACATAACTCAACTTATAAGCAATAAATCAGGACATGTCCAGAAGGTGTCCTAAACTAAACTCACTGTCCATGTTATCTAATTCTTTGCCATGTTTGACAAATTTATTTCAACCATTACCACTAGAATTTTCAGCGCATTAAATACATAAAAAATTCTCGAAACTTCAATATCTATATTCAAGAACCAACCTCAATCACCAACCTCTTATATACTATAAATCAAAGCATGGATACTAAAGCCATTAAAAATTTCAACACCAACTCAAATTCTCTCTCAACAACACACATCATTCCAATCACACTATATCATCAACCTCCATCAAAGTAACCACAACCCATACTTTTAAAAAATGACACATTCAGCCATCTTTTCACATGAAACGCATAATTTCATTCTTATATTATCAAGAAATACACAATCAATCATGCTAACAACTCAATCAAAGCTAATTAAGTAATTTAAAATCATAGGGTTCATAAGATACGAATTTGGGGCTCCCAAATATCAATCTCAAAACTGAAATTAGAAGAGGAAAATAAGATAGACAGCTTACTTTGCATGAGAGGAATCTTGGCACCAATACTTGCTACTTCAAATTGATGAAAAATTAAAGAAAGAAAATGATTTATTTTCTAATGGAGGGGGAAGCTTCTCACTTTTTTTTTTGCTTGAAGAGGGAGATGGATGAATAGTGCTCAATTTATAGGGCATAAGAATGATCTTTGTTTGCAAATGAGTGGCTTGGGAGAGTCCACCATCACCCCAATGCTAGTATGTTCCCGAAATCACTGTAGTAGTCACGTAAATATTGATTTTTATCCATCTTCCAATATTAATTTGGGAAAAGTTTGAACGTAGAGCTTGAGGGTATCTGTCTTAGCTTTCCGACGATATAAAATTAGTAAAACTCAGAATTCATATGAAATTGTTATGGCCCAAATATCATGGGCTGTCCGTAGTAGAACATTTGCAGTTTCGTATCGGAATTTCTGATTTCGTGGAATTCACTGATTGTCCCCAAAGTCATTCCATGAATGTATATGTGCTCAAACATAATTTATATTATGTAACACTCATCCCACGATGTAATAGTACTCGGGATTTTTGGCCGTTACAACCAATTTCTTATATATTTTCTAGTAAATACTTTTGTAAACACTTTATTATGAATAAAATAAACATTTCAATAATATAACATCTCTTTATATCTGTTAAAGATATATCGACCTTAGAATGATTTGTTATGGTTAGGGTTGGTACTTTGAGCGCCAATTTTATTATGTATTTCCCTGTAAATACTAATGTAACATTTTATAATGGATAAATAAAAACAGTTTTTATTATATAACATCCTCTTTTATATGGTAAAGACGTAACAAACCTTAAATGATTAGTTATGATAATATTGCAAAAGCGTCACAACTGAGATTGAGTTGTATCATGACGTTGTCTTTCTTAGACTATTCATGGTCAAGGTTTACACTACTTGGTCAGTAAAATAAACCCGTTGAGTCTGGTACATATCATATATTAGAATCTTAGATTCCGATGATTTCACAATGAACCATTGTTCTCGGAGACTCGCATAGATGTGTAGGTATTTATAACAGATAAATATTGAACGACTCATCGAGGATTCTTAATGGATGGTACACCAACGTCAATAAGAATCTTCTCGGGTTGAGTGAGCATAGTGATTCTTTGACTTGAGATACCACTAAGGATATATGAGTTATCCTCCACACTTAGATAGCAATCACGTCACCGATCTATTTAGATCAAACCTCCGCATGTTTGGTTGGTGTGGACTGATGCTCAAGATATCTTATGTGTTTCAAGAAAGGATCTTCTGTGTACAGAGCATAGGTATTCAATATGGATTTAGCAATATGTGAAATCCACGGGCCCATGGTACACTGTAGAAATTAGTTCTAAGTGTTATTAAGTGATTGCTAATAGAAACGTCGATGTGATTATATCTATAGAGATTTTCGTTAATATCTATATCTCTAGAATAATCCGGATACCTGTGATAGAGAGATTATAAGTATGCTATGACCTCGACCTGTATGGTTCAGGGAGTTTACTTGTGTTTGTCATAATTTACGGTGGGTAGATTATGCACACGAAATTTAATTTCGTGACAATATGCCTGAATCTAGAGAGTCTCACTAATAAAATATACTCGTAGAGCACTATGGAAACTTTTATGAATAATACTGATTGTTTATAAATCGTTTAACGGTTAAACGAAAAATACATGTGAATGGACCTAATGGTCAATTCTTAATTAATTTGTATTTGTATTTAATATTTGATATTATGAAATACACATTAATTAATTGTCAAATTATGATATTTGACATATATCATTAATATATGTATTTCAGATATTTAATGTAAATATAATACATATATTTAAGATATTTATATTTAATTATTTAATTATTAAATAATTAAATTAGTTAAAAACTAAATATCTTATGCCATGATTAATGTTAGGAAATGGCATGTTTCCATTGGTTCACTTGTAAAGTTTACTTTATGATAAATGTTATCATTTGAAACAAGTAAGCTTGAAGTCATTACCATTTAATTTGTTGAAACAAAAATAAAATATCTTGATATTTTCTTGACAAGTTTCGGCCAGGGGTGATAAACAAAAGGGTTTTGTTTTTCATTTTTTCTGATTACAAAGGTTACCAAATATTTACTAAGTTAAAAGTTTAAGAGAAAACCTTGAAGGAGAAAAGAAAAGCTTAAGGAAAAAGTTGCTTTTGTAAGTAATTTCTCTATTTCTTCAACTTGAAAATTATTTTCATGTTTCTAAGCTTCAACATGTGTTGCTTAGAATTTCCTCTACTCTTTAATTATGTAAATTAATTGATTGGAAACTTGTTGGAAAGATATTGCATGTGTGTATGAACAAATTATGCCTATAATTTGTTATTAAGCATTATAATGATTAATTAGAAATCATGTTGCCATTCTAGAATTGGTAGGCCACTCATTGATGACCTAGAATTATTCTTCAGTTGTTTCATGATGGTGAGACTTGTTTGGTGTGGTAAAGATTGGATTAAAGTATTGAATTTGTTTAATTTTGTGTATTTTGTCAATTTGAAGAAATTGTAAATTATTGTTCATAACCCTTTCCAAATTTGGGGCTTTTCATATATGTGTAGTAATTTGATGTATGTTAAATTTGGGATTGATTGGATTTGATCTTGACATGTTTTGAACAAAAACAGACCAAATTGTAAATCCTGAAAATCTGGGGACTATTCGGCAATTGAAAAAAAATTTGGAATTTTTGTTGCAATTTGTATTTTGATGTTTTGGATATGTTATATCATTTTATGATTGACTTGAAATCACTTAAGTAAGTATTTGACTATTTGAGGACTAAAATGATCAAAATGTAATGTTATGGGTCAATTCGGTAATTATAAGAAATTTGATTTCTTGGGTTAAAATTTTAGATTTTAAGTATTGGTTAATTAAATAAATAAGTTTATTTAATTAATCTAAGAAAAACTTTTGAAATCAGAAAATTCTGATTTTTCGCGTTCCGCTGCGCTAACCCGGTAATTCCCTATAAAACCCCAATAAAATGGTATTAGAGTGAGTCTGATTCTGGACACCCATTATGATTATGCCTTTAAATTCAATGTTTATTTTAATCTTTACTTTATGCATGCATGTGTTTATTTAATTTGATTAAATAAAGTAAAAGCATATTTTGCCGAAAAATCCCTATTTGAAAATAAGATTTTATTGATATGTATTTGATGCTTATTACTTGGTCTATCTTTTTAATACAGCTTATTGATAAAAAATTTTGATTATATCGGAGAATGTGTCAAAGTTGTTGGGATATGGTCGGTAGAAATTTATTTAGACCGGATATATTTGATATTAGTTGAATTCAAGCAAAAGCGGAATCCTGAACGTGCCAAAGCTATCAGGGTTACGCAAGTATCTTGAATTTATCATTGACTAGTTTTTTAACCTTGGTGTGCCTCCTTTTGAACTTGCCAAAGCTGTCACAACGAGAACGACTAGGATCGAAAACCCAGAAGTCACTATTGAGTGATCGACAATGAGTTGTCTACCTAATGAATATTCGTAGGCGAGAACGTGCCAAAGCTGTGAGCTGAAATATATTCATGGGTTCCACCTTTCACTATTATGTTATGATTTGATTATCGCATATTTTGTATTCTGTTGGGGATTACAGTTTCGCATTAAATAGTGGAAGAGACTTTTTTAGAATAAAAATTCATGATCTATTTAATACTTTATGATATGATATGAAACTGTTTTATATGCTGATTATTTATTCGTTATCTATTTGATAGATTTGTGATGGCGACACCAATGGCCAACCCCTTTGCTCGTATGCTTGATTAAGGGCGCTGAGAATTTTACCGACTAGGATATGGATTTGAGGATAGTCCTCGGATCCGAGAAGTTGGGAAATATATTGGAATGTCCATTACCGCTTGCTATATCTCCATATGCATCACCTGAAAAAGTTGAGATTTTCCGCAGATGGAAAGATAATGATTTAAGAGTTAAATCATATATACGTAGTTCTTATTTTTTCTGAGCTTAAGAATCAATAATTTTTGAGATGCATGATGCTTATAGCATGATGACACTTCTTCATGAACCAGGACCATGTCGTGGTTCATAGAGTAGCAATGGAACTGTTCCATTCTAAACTCATGAGAGGCAGGCTGTGAGCTCGCATGTGCTTTATTTGACTGATTTGATCAAGCAATTGAGGCGCAGTGACTTCCCTCTCATGAAACTCTGGGACGAAGTGTCATACTCAATTCGCTCCCGGCATCATATATCGCCAGTTTGTCATATACTTCAAAATGAATGGGATTCACTGCTCTTACCATTAATTGCATAGGATGCTGCTCACAGCGGAGGAAGATTTAAAGAATGGAGTTATAACTCACCTTCTAAAATCCACTCACTTTCTACTTTACGTCTTCCCAATCCAAGTCGAAATGGAAGAAGGCTTCTGAAGATAAGTGACACCACTACCAAAAAGCCGGGCACTGGAAAAGAAATTGTATGGACTACCTTGCACAGATATGAAGGAAAACAGCATCGACATCAGGTACTTTTAGTTTTCCTATTATTGATATCTCATTGTCTTGTGAAGCCATGACATCTAATTGGATTTTAGATTCTGCTTTTCCTATTCACCTTTGCAATACGTTGTAGGTGCTGACGGAAAATAGACAGCTGAAATCTGGGGAGATGCAGTTGCGATTCGGGAGTGATGACTCTTTTGATGCGGTTGTAGTGGGCATATGAGATTCCTTACCTAGTGGGAGACTTTTCTTAAATGAATGATATTTTGTGCCAGGATGTGTGGTGAATATTATGTCACTTTTTATATTAGATACTGAAGTATATAATGTAAATATTAAGAATCGTTCTTTGTATTTATATGATAGAAATAATATTCAGATCATTTATTGTCCAAATGAGCATGCTCATTACATATTGCGTACCTCACAAGATATCTTTAATACTGGAATTAATAAATGTAAATAATCTGATATAAAATAATATTGAACTGTGGCACATGAGGTTGGGTCATATAGGTGTGAAATGCCTAACCCAGCTGGTTAAGAATGGTTTAATACATGATCTCACCATTGAACCTTATCCAACTTGCGAATCTTGCATACGGGGTAAAATGACCAAAGCCCCATTTTCGGGTGTTGGACACCGAGCCACTGACCTATTGGAACTCATACATTATGATGTATGTGGTTCTGTAGAACACAGAAATCGGTGACGCTGTACCGAGCTCGAGGCCCGGTCGGGAGTACGGAGTAGCCCGCGGTGGACTAACCAGAGAAATAAAATGGATTCGCCACCCAGTGTGAACTGGGAAATGATTTAAGGTCGCACTCACCCCTCGCAAGGGCAGACCTCAAACCGTTGGGTTCGGAACGGTCTCTTACTTATGCCAATTGTAATAAAGTGATTAATGCAATAGTATAACCAAGTCTTATGCAACACATGCAAGATGATTCAAATGACATACATGAAACATGATAATGCATATAACAATAAATAACCGAAGAGACAAGTATACGAAATAACAAAGAAGACAAATAACACAAAACAAATGCGGAACAATAAAACAATAATAAACTGAAATTAAATGCGAAATAATAAAAGACTAATAATACGAAATAAATGCGGAATAATAAATATGTGACCAAAGAATTTGGTCGTTTTCAATGTAGGACTTCACATACCCGGCTGGACGTATTCCACGTCCAACCAAGCATGTCGTTTCCAAGACGACAAAATAAAATATAATAATGGTGCCCTCAGGTCTTACCTTTTAAGTCGATTCTCGATTCTCGGGAGTGCATTGGGACGTCGCCGGAAGGGTTGGTGATTCCGCTATTTTCACTGGTTTCCTATTTCCACTGTTTTCACTGCCGTTTTCTCTATTTCCACTGTTTTCACTGGTTCGCTGTTTCCGCTCGCTGTTTTCTCTGTTTTATTCACTGTTTTGGGTTATTTTCTGGACTATTTTCAGGGGTGTTTTTGCACTGTTTTGGACTCAGTTTTGGGGTGTTTCTGGGACTGTTTTGGGGATGATTTTTGACTATTTTGGACTCAGTTTTAGGTCACTGTTTGTTCACGTTGCTTGGTGTTTGTTTTTATTCAGTTTCACACAGTTTTACTTTATATATTGTTGTTCACGTGGCTAAGGGTTTTAGGGTTATTGTTGTTTGTTGAATCACTAGTGTGTTATTTGTTATTGTTCGGTTGGGTGGCCTTCACGTGGAGGGGCTGTTGATTTGTTGTGTCTATGGGTGTGAGGAGAGAAGGATGGTCTGTGTGAGTGGTGCTTGTTGCTTGTTGCGTGAGGTGGCTGTGTGTTTATTTTGTGTGTGAGGTGTCGGTTTGTGAAGAAGCTGGTGAGGGGTTATTTTTTACGTGGTTATTTGTGGCCTGATGCCATGTGAGGTTCTGTTTCAGTCAGTGGAGGGCAGTGTGCGAAGGGCGTAAGGCCGAGAAAGGAGAGAGCAGGGTCGTGAGTGGAGAGAAATGAAGCTGAGGTTTAACGAGAGGGAAGAGTGGCCGAAAGTTGTGTTGTGTGAGTCGGTCAGTTGGAGGCGAGAGAGATGGATGTATTAGGGTTTTCTGTGTGAGTAAAGAGCTGCTGATTTATTGTTACTGTGAGTTGGCTAGGTTTTTCTGGTTTGTGAGGTGCGTGAGGGTGTGCTGCTGAATAAAGAGAGAGGGGACTGTCTATGGTTTTTTTGTGACTGGAATTTAGGGTTTGTTTGTTAATCACCGTGAATGGGAGAGATGGAGCGTGAGTTTTTTCAGAAGAAGATAGTGAAGGAAGATAGTTTTCGTTAGGGTTTGTTATGACTTATCTGCGAGAGAGGCTATAGAGAGAATGAATAGGGGACATAGGTTGTTTGTACATTCCGTGAATGAGCTCCCCTTGGGTTTTTAGTTTGTGTGTGTCTTTTTATAGGAGTGGGTTAGGGTTGTCCTTGTATGAGTAGGAAATGGAGATTGTGTGATTATGGGGAATATTTAATTGGTGTGTTATAAGGAAAAAATTTGTTTGATTTTAGGAAGGTGATTTATTTAATTTAGGAATGAGATTTGTTTTTGATTTTAATTGGATTTGATATAATTTATTTGATTTGATTAGATTTAATTTAATTTGTGACATGTGTTTTTAATGTTTTAATTATTTTTGGATTGGGCTTGGGCGAAATGGGCTTTGGATGGGTGCGGGGGTTTTTTTGAGCCGAGTCTAACAGTTAAAACAGATACCAATCGAGCAGATCCCGAGACTAAGCAAACGAATGAAATCTGGCAAGGTATTGATTTTTTAATTTTCCCTTCCGACATCCGTTTCCCGCAACTTCCGCAACTTATCGGGTAGTGCCTCCATACGAGGCTCATCATTGGGCTTCATGTAAAAATGCAGTGTCTACATTCGCCCCCACTTTGATGGGACTTGTGCAGTGTGTGACAGTGACAATCCTATCAAAGTTATGCATGCATTTTTATTTACCTGGCTCCCAGCTGCTACCTGACTTGCTGTTGTTCTGAGATATTTCAAGCTGAGCTGACCTGGTGGTGAGGTGCTACGACCCCTAAAGTTCATCCCTGCAAAGATGTTGTGATCTCTAGGATTCATTACCGAACTGAGCTGATGTGAGGTGGTTCATTCCCGAACCGTTACTTGAGGGGGTCCATTCCCGAACCGTTACTATGAGGTGGTCCATTCCCGAACCAATACTGAGTTGAGATGATGGTCTTATTCCCGAATTATGATGAGGGTCTTGTTCCCGAATTGAGATTAGGGTCTTGTTCCCTGAATTGAGTTGAGATTGATGGCGAGGTGTTGTGTCCCCTAGGTCTTTTTCCCGAACCACCGAGTTGAGGGTCTTGTTCCCGAACTGAGGTGAGGGTCTTGTTCCCTATTTGAGTTGTGGGTCTTGTTCCCGAACCACCGAGTGGGTCTTGTTCCCGAATTTAATTGAGGGTCTTGTTCCCAAATTGAGATGAGGGTCTTGTTCCTCAATTGAGATTAGGGTCTTGTTCCCTATTTGAGTTGTGGGTCTTGTTCTCAAACTAAGTTGCGGGGTTTGTTCCCAAATTGTGTTGCGGGTCTTGTTTCCGATTGTGGGTCTTGTTCCCAATTCTGGTGCGGGTCTTGTTCCCGATTGTGGGCCTTGTTCCCAAATTGAGCTGCGGGTCTTGTTCCTGATTGTGGGTCTTGTTCCCAAATTGAATTGCGGGTCTTGTTCCTGATTGTGGGTCTTGTTCCCAAATTGAGTTGCGGGTCTTGTTCCCTATTGTTGGTCTTGTTCCCAAATTGAGCTACGGGTCTTGTCCCTGATTGTGGGTCTTGTTCCCTGATGAGTGGTAATTACATCACTTATTCCCACTCATTTAGCCTAATGTTTTGTATTTTTTCTCGAGTTTTATGAACGTTTTGATGTGTTTTGTTGTTATTTTGCAGATAAATAAAGTTTGGAAAGCATTGGAGGCAATTTGGGACAAAAATGCGTCAACAGGGATATTTTCATCTTTTACGCGTCGCGACGCTAAAGCCTTGCGCGTCGCGACGCCCAGCATGCGCCGGACTTGCTAACTTGCGCCTTGTGCCACGTGTCGAAATCTGATTGGTCAAAACTTGCTAACGTGCGCCGATCATGATAACGTGCGCCGTGACACGTGTCACCATCACAACGGTTATGCTAACGTGCGCCCGCCGCCACGTGTTAACATCTGATTGGACCAAACCAAGCGCGTGCCATGTGTCGTCTCACCATTGGAACGAATTATTGACGAATCAGGTCCCGCCACGTGTCAAGCTGCTATTGGACCGAAATTCTCACCTATCAGCGCCTGCCACGTGTCGTCCTGATATTCGACCGTATCGCCAGCCAACCACAGCGTGACACGTGGCTCAATTATTGCTGCCGACAGACGCGTGGTCAACCCGCGTGGACTGTTTCCAACGTCGCGATGCTAGTGCATTTTCAGCGTCGCGACGCTGGACCAAAATACGCTTATAAAAGGAGGCCGCCAGATTTATTTTTCTTCATGCTCTCCTTGGGAAATTCTCCCTGATTTTATAGGAAGCATCTATTTTTGTATATATAAATAATTTTTTTAATTTATATTTTTTAATTTTCAGTAATAGTAGTTATCTTCTTCTACCTTTCTTTAATGTTTAGTAGTTAATTTACCGCTGGGGATAAGGTGAAGCTTTTATTATTTTAATTTAGATTAATCTCCCTTAATATAATATGGAAATTATAATTCAAAATATAAAAGATTACCGCCTCAATGGCTAGTTTTATTTAATTGACATAATGTGGCACCGCCTATATGGCTGGTCTTTAGGTGACAGGTAATTACCGCCTATATGGCTGGTTTATGTTCAATTACTATTACCGCCTTTATGGCTGGTCGGACTTAATTTGACTTAATAAGGAATACCGCCTTTATGGCTGGTCGGTAATATCATGTTTAATTTCTGTATTATATTAAGGGAGATATCTAAATTATAAATAGTAAAAGTGGATCCTCAACCCCCAGTATTTTATTTTTATTCTAGGGAAGTGATGAAACACAATACACACACTTAATAATTGATTTTCTTTTTATGAGTAGTTCTTTAGTTTGTTTTTTGAGTCTTAAGCTTAATGCGTCTTGTTAACTGGCAATTAATAAGATTGATGGGGTAAATCTAAAATGAACTAGACATATGAATTTTAGGTTTCAGCCTTAGATTCAATAGCCCACGATCTTCCTTGAGGATAGATAACCCTTTTAATAGATTTCCTTACAGGATAGGAATATACCTGTCGGGCGGGGGTAGCCATAATTGGAACTTAAACTTAATGAATCCAGGTAATGTGGTTGACATAGACATATGGTTCAATTGGGTTATACTGGGTATTTGCGTCTGACCATCGGAAGAGGCTTTTGCATATTTTCGTGTTCCAGGTTAGAAAACTGAATTAGTACACATAAATAAGAGAATCAATTCATCCTTTTAACAGTATTGTGTGGAGTCACGACCCTAGATCTTTTGAGTCTGATTATTTATTTTCCTTAGTATTTTATTTTGTTTATTTTATTTTTATTAAACAATTCCACATTCAACCAATCAAAGCAATCAATTCCATTCTCCCTATAATTAGATATCTGTAAATAAATAGATTCAATAATTAATAACAACAGTAGGAATTAAGTCCTCGTGGGATCGATATTTTTATACTACTTGAACGATACGTGCGCTTGCGTTATACGCGTGTGTTTGCACCGGTCAAGTTTTTGGCGCCGTTGCCGGGGACTTATATTTCTTGAGTTGTTAATTTTGAAGCTATCCAATTTACTTGTATCTAATTTTATCTTTATCTTTATCTGTAATTTTTATTTCTTTATTGTATTTTCAGGTGATTGAAAAATGGAACACTACTGGGAGATTGAGAGATTACGAGCGTTACAAGAAGATACACCCCAAATCTGGGAGCGACAGTCCGGTTTTCTGAGGCATGTTGTACAGCCCAATGACTATCATTGCATGTCAGAACCAAGTAATACTACATTTGCTCAACAGAACTCAATGTGGAGATGTGACATATGTAATGGTAACCACCCAAGCGATTATTGCGAGTACAACTACAATTCAGGGTGGCAGAACTATCAGAATCCTTCATGGTATGATGAGCCATCACATTTCACAGAGCCACATTTTCCATCTTATCCACCATCTACCTTTGATCTTTATCAAGAACCAGAACCATCCGAGGAAGATCAATTGATTCACATGTTCAAAGAATAGGGAGCTCGATTTGATGCACAAATTCAGAGTAACGCAGAATCCATACAGAGAATGACAGATCAGATCAGACAATTAATAGAAAACCAGAGCTACATACCTCAAGAACCATTTTCTGATGACACTGATGAAGCCTTTGAGTACCAATCATTTCATAATGACACTTCAACAGAGGATGAGGCTGAGCAGTATCAACAACCAGAGGTATCAGTTCAGGAACCCGAGCCGGCAAAGTCTCGATTTGATTTCTATTATTCAGATTCTGACGAGGATGAAGCTGAAATGTTTGTGCCAACTGCATCAAAAATTGAGGATGGAATTCTGTATCCTCAAAATGAAGATCATGGAGATTATTTGCAATTATGTTTGAAGAAGATCTACCTGAGCCAATCATTTCACCCAGATCAGAGGATGAAGACCTAAAATCTGACATTTCTTTACATCCTCAGGTTGATAATTTTGCAGCATATATTTAACAGATGATAGATGAAGAACTGAATACAGAAATTTTCAAATACATCTGTGAAGAAAAGGTGGAGCAAGAAGCAGAGCAAATGGAGGAGCAGATGACAGAACTTATTAAAGATCCAGAGCATTCAGGAAAAACATCGCTGTTTTGGGGAGTACAAACCAAAGATATCAACCAGAAGCTTGACAGAATGGAATTCCCATTCCAAGTTAAGCACCATACGAGACCTCTTGATTTTCTTTCTTTCTTTGCAGGAATCACTGGAACAACAAGGAGTAAAAAAGTGGCACAATCACTGAATGAGACAAAACTATTTTTGCCACTTTACCGTTGGAAGAGACCCTTCAAAAGCAACGCACATGGGAATGTCTTCAATAGGACATCAAAAACGACATTGAAACCTCCTTAACATGTGAATTTCGGTCACGTCTGGCTGAAGACGAAAAATTTAGCGCTAGCAGGGAGGCAACCCATGCAATTTGTTGTAATTTCTGTTTTCATATTTTGTGTATACATATTGTGGAGTTTTTAATTTTGTGTGTTATTTTTGTAGGGAAAGGCATAAACGAAGCATTTTAAGACAAAAGGAATTGTGTTTGGCAATCAAAGATGAGAAACAATTCATTTGCGATGGCTGAGTAAGGAATAAAATCTTGAGACACATCCTAATGAATTTATACTACGCGAGTAGCGTATTGCTTACACAATTCCGTTGCCTTAATTATTGCTTTGATTTGTTTTTCTGTTGTAATTATCTTTATTTTCGTAGACAGGATCCAGACTTTTTGACCTTTCACGATTTCTTTTGTTGTTTAGCTAACAATCGTCATTTGGAAGATATTAGTGCTATTATTACTCACCCTTTTTCAGATACTATAAATTCAGCCCGTCATTGCACATTTGAAGGCATCCAGAGTTGAGAAAGAAATACATAAAAAAATGGAAGCCACTTCAAAAAGACGAGTTGAAAACATTTGTGTGTTTTGCGGTAGTACTGTTGGTACTAAACCACAATACATAGAAGCAGCACAGGAATTGGGTCGAGTCTTAGCAGCAAGGAATATTCACTTAATATATGGCGGAGGAAATCTTGGATTAATGGGGATCGTTTCAAAGGCTGTACAGGAAAGAGGCAGTCATATTTTGGGAATCATTCCAAAACCATTGGCAGAGGCAAATCTTATTGGATCATCAAACGGAGAGGAACTGATCGTGCCAGGTATGTCTGAACGACTGGTGGAAATGATTAATCGTTCTGATGCTTTTATTGCTTTGCCAGGTGGCTTGGGTACATTGGAGGAAATTTTTATAGTACTATCTTGGGCGAACCTGAATATACACCAGAAACCGCTTGGACTGCTCAACGTTGATGGATTTTATGATTTTCTTGTGTGTTTCTTGATGATGCTCGGAGAAATGGGTTCGTGTCAAAACCTATTAAAGAACTCCTCTTTACTGCCAGAACTGCTCCGGATCTAATTGACCAACTCATAGCCTATTAACCAAAAGTTGACCCTATCATTTCAAAGATAAATTGGTCCGAGGACGATCGTGGTAAGAGGCGTAGAATTAATCTGGATCTTAACCTTTAAATTCCTGTAGATTTTCAGCTAACCAGGTACGACCTTCTAAACTCTTCTTCTACTTTTTAAGACATTGGGGACAATGTCTCATTTAGGTTTGGGGGAGGAAATTAGTTGATTAGTATCTTGTTTTTAGTTTGTATTTTGTTTTTATTTTCAGTCCAAAATTTTTCGAAAAATACAAAAAAATTGAAAAATATTCAAACATTACAAAAATATTTTGCATTTTTTGTTTTTATTTTGACTAAAGGGTGAAATTGGTAAGAGATAGCTGAGTAAGGAGTTTCCACTCCTGAGACGTATTTCAAACCATTTTTGAAACAAGTTAATTTTTGTTTATTTCATTTTAAATTATTTAATTTGTAAATTCTCCTTAAAACTGACTAAAATGAATCTTCATATGCTCAGTTGGCAGATATTATCAACATGCATAGTAACATACAGACATGAGCTAAAATTGAAAAGTTTGTAATATTCTGTGCTCTAGTTTAATTGGAGGAAACATCTATAATAGTAATGGAGTAAAAAAATAAAAAAAAATAAAAAATAATAATAATAATAATAAAGTATCTAAGATCCGGGTTATTAAGTCTGTAAGGGTGTTTTAACACCTAGTGCCCTAAAACCAACTAGTTTGGGAGTCACTGGCCCAAAGCTCGCTACATGGATCGAAGATGCTACAAAAAAAGATATATTTATATCTGAAGTCTGGGTAATTAAGTCTGTAGGGGTGTCTTAACACCTGGTGCCCTAAAACCAACTGGTTTGGGAGCCACCGACCCAAAGCTCGCTACATAGACGGAAGGTATTGTATATAAATAAAAGTCAAAATAGAGAAAAATCAAAGAAAAATCAGAAAAATCAGAAAAATTATTCCTTTGCTACAAAAAGGTGTGAAATCTGATATAACTTTAGGACAAAAATATTACTCTCTTATCAACTACATTTGTGACTGTTGTGGGCAAAAATGAGTTGATTATATTATGATGGCTGTGTATATGGAGAATGGTAAAAATAATCGGAGAATTTACTTATTCGGTAATTTAGAAAGAAACAAAACAACTAATAACTTGGAGTAAAAGTTTCACTTGATTAGTAACTAACTTCTTTATTCTCTTTTAGCTTGTCTTTTTGCTTTTGTGTGCATTAGTTTTAACTAACTTTTTACTTTTGTAAAACGTTTGTGGTGTTAGACATTATGTCCCATAGCGTCACTGTTTGTAAATGATATTGTATTATTGTGCAAAATTAACTATGTGATAATGAAATTGCGTTTTGCCGTTTTGTAATATTATTTACTTTGACATATAAATGGCGAAAGTCCATATGATTAATACCGGATTGAGATGATATGAGACAGTATCAATCCATAAAGGTTTAATCATTAAATATCCCTAGTCGGAGTATTATCGAGATCGGACATCGATAATGCGGAATAGACTAGTATTGCGCTTGTGCACGTTGTGAGGGCACAACGGCATAGTTCTCATATATTTAAGTATTGGATACTTATGCAAGTGCGATAGGAGGTTGTGTTTTACCGATGGTACGGAAAACAGCTTCGCTCTGGATAGACCCCGCGGAATCCCATTGGTAGTATGTCTGCGTGTCTATGGGAGGCCGCATCAGGGTAGGTGTATATGGTCTTAACCTGAGACTTACATCGCTAGTACTTGCGACAATCGGTAAACTTTGTTTTGGTGGTTGGGGACCTTAACCAGTTCTGTGTACACCTCTTCTGGGTTTATCGAGAATCGTAGTGTACTGGATGTGATGTCGAGATGGGAGTATCACTTCAGACATATGGAGGTGATGATCACGCAAGACACAGAACTAGTGCTCTATAAAAGGTTGCAACCGTCGGGACAATATGACCAGGTCAGGATTGTCCGATTTAAAGAGACTAGTGCTTGATGTCCGATATATGTTTCGTACGGGGCAGACACATTTCCAGCCCCAAGCCTAACATGTGATCGTCCGATACTGGATCGATGTACGCAATACTACGGTATACTACGCGGTTATATAGCTATCTTATATTCCTATAAGAATATTTCTGGGGAGAATTGGGTAGGCATGGCGCTTTGCTAGAAGCCAACCTTGTCTTGTGAATCGGTAAAAACGTAGTACGAGGTACGTACGTGTTCGGATTATCCGACGACCGTATTTACTCGCCAACATATCCGGAGATCTCTGGGTCTTCGACAGAAGATTCACCAATGACGTATGATTCAAACTCGATTAATCTTGGATTAATTGCGGAGAGACTTTATCTTGGATAAAGTACTATACAAAGAGAGAGAACGATCAATTTGGAATTAATCGTAAAATTATTATATTCGATTTCGACGCGAAATTAAAATTAGATTTTAATTCGGGCAAACGAGTTAATTTAGAATTAATTCGTTAGCGACGTAAATAATAATTTCGCTAGGCGCAATTATTTATTTAAATTCGATTTAATTAACGTCGCGACGTAAGTTCGGTATTTCAGAAATATCGAACCCGAACGCGTGAGTGCACGTGGGCCCACTTTCATTTGGAAACGTGTGGGGCCCACATGACACATGTCATTTTATGCATTATTTAATTGTAATACATTGCATGGTGATAGTGTACAATACACTCAATGGTTTTGCATGGAGTTTGAGTGTTTGACACTCTAAGCCATTGCATTATTTGTGTCATAAGTTTATTATTAATTTAATAAATATTATGGTATAAATATAAATTGATTTTTGTAACAAAAATCAAAGAACTCTCCTCTCTCTCATATTGCCGAAACTACATGCAGTTTTGGGCTCTCCATTTCTTCAATTTTGTTGGCAAGATTTGAAGAAGTTGTGCATTCAAAATCACAACAAAGGCTAGCACCTTCAAGGGATCATACATAGGTGATATGGGAAACTAATCCTTGAGCTTGGAAGGATCAAACTCGACTTGGAGTCCCTCTTTTCTTCTTGGCCGAGAGCTTCACTGCACAAGGGAGGAATTTCGCATCATCTTAGCATCCATCTTCAAGTATTGTGAGTATGATTCCGCCATACTTCAATTAATTCATTCATGTATTTATATATTTTGCTTGTTCTTGTTGATCTTGGGGCTTGTTATTATTTCCCAACAATGGTATCATTGAGCTTAAAGAGCATGCAAATATATTAGGATGTTATTTGGGGAAAATTGTATGAAGCATGATTTGATGAGTTTGCTTGATTAATATGCTTAGATGTATGTTATTTAGATTATACATCATCAATTTCATGGAAAATAAATTGGATTAATTTTTCCAACCCAAATGAGGCTTGGCCGAATACATGCAAGCATATGGACTAGATGATTTTTTAATTTTAAGACAATAGATGACTGGAAATAATATGGTATGATGATTTGTAACTCGATTGGATTGAAAACGAAATCAGAACCATTTTAATCACCTTGGCCGAATGCTTGATGGAGGATTCGGGACTTGATTTTTTGATTAAATAATGTTGGACATATATTTAAGATAAAAATATGATTAATGGATTAATTTGATATTTTGGGAATATTGATTTAAAGGATTAATCATGATAATACACTTTAATTAATTAAGTTATAAAATTTGGAATTTTAAAATTTGGTTAGTTGGGCTTAATTTTGAATTGGGCCTAAAACTA